>PGTU02000007.1:16614220-16662400 GCA_002896215.2 Cicer echinospermum | reverse complement strand
ACGAGTAGGGAAATATATGCCTACAACGTTTCCGTATAAAACGGTTACCCTAGTAATTAATTATATACAAACTATTTATTTATTTTTTGTTTATTTACCCCAAATAAAATAAAAAATTAAATTATTTACATTAATGAAGAAAAAAAAATATTTGTTTTATTAATTTGTTTGACAAGGGTAAGACCTTGCTCCTACGTATCTCAGGTGCAATAGAGAAATCAAAACACACGTAGTTCTTAGTAGAAAATATATGTGTTGACCGATTTTATTAAATTTTTTATTTATATAATGTATCAATAAAATAAAAATATAATAATATTTTTAGTAATAATAATGATAATAATAATAATAATAATAATAATAATATAATATTTATTCATGGATTATATCTTCTACATCTGTTTTAAAGTAAAGAAAAAAAAATTAATTTTTCTTTAAAAAAAATAACGTAATATGGCGGTATGTGAACGAGACAGATGGACACAACGGTGAAATAATCTGTTAATTATTTGCTCGTACGTTGTCGGATATGTCGCGACACAAAGGTACGATTGAGAGTGAGTAATATGGCGCGACGAGCGAGGATGAATTTCATTCGGCGGCCGAGACCATTAATTCTAATCCTAAAGGTGAAAACATTTATCAGTTGTTATGATTTTTTTTTTTAGTTATAAAGACGTATTATGAATATTATATTACAATATGGTGCAATTTATTTTCTCGGCTATAACATCAATTGGTTATATTTTTTTTTATTATTATTTTTGTGTTGCAAAGAAAATAATTTTAGGATTAAACGATTCTTTAAAAAATAAAAGTTTAACACATGAGTTTACTTTTTACAAACAGGAAAAAAATAGAAAGCGAAATAAAATGTATTTAAAAAAAAATGCAAAAAACAAAACAAAAGACTAATAGAAGAAAATTAGAGAAAAAAAAAAAGATAAGAAAAAATGATACCTTACTCCTGAATTGTTGATTTGCTAGACCGATTGTTTGAAGATCAGCTTTTCTTCTTCTCTCTTTACCTACTAATCTCTCTATTTTTTATGTGCTCTCAATTTATGTTTCGAATTCCTCCCTGGTGTCTTCTTGTGGCCGACTATTTATAGATTTTGGGTATAGATTTCCAAAAAACAGAATAATTGTCAATTGATTACCATTAATCTATTTTTGTTGGTTTCTTTTCTTTTAATTGGACACAATTACAAACCGATTCTTATTGCTATTGATTCATTTCTTCGGTTTTCTTTTCTATTTCAATTGATACCATTATTCTGATTTTTATGACCATCAATCAATTTCTTTTCGGTTTTTTTTCATTTATTTTGATCATCATTGCATCGATTTTTATGACCATCAATTCATTTATTTTCAATTTCCTTTATTTTTATTTCTTATTATTATTTTTATATTTTGAAAATAGTCTGAACAAGAATTAGAGGCAAACAAGAACCGAAAACACTTGTGATGTTAAAAGCTTATATCCCTAATTATTTATTTTTTATTTTTATATTTCTTCACATATATTTATATATTTATTATTATTATTATTATTATTTCCTTTTTAATAAAAGTAAAAATCGGACAAAATTAGGTGTCAACACTTATATTTGGGTATGTATTTTACATGTTATTTCATCAAATAAATACAAGTACCATTATATGTTGAAAATTAAATTGTTAATCAAAGTACAATTAGTCAAACAATTATCCTATATAATAAGTTATCATACGAATTTTATAAAATATTTTAAAAATTAAATTAGATGATTGTGATAAACATGATTTTCCCTCATTTTAATTTTCCTAATCATATTCAATTATTACAAATCAATAAAGTAATATTATAAGTTAACTATATTTATAATACATAAAATATTACTTATAAAATTATTTTACAATTATTTATAATTTATAAATTATTTTACAATTTAATAATAATTTATAATTTATATTATTATCAAATTATTTTATAAGTTATTTTATAATAAATTTATAAACTATTTTATAATATTATTAGTAATTTAACCAATGGTAATAATTTAAATTATTAGTCATTAAATTCAATAAATAAAAAATCACCTAATCATTCATAAATATCGACATAAATGTTTTTTATTTAATCTTCTTTTTATTTTTATGAACAATTATATTATTCCACTTATGGTGAGTAATGATTTTATACGTTAAAAATTAAATTACTCATTAATGTTAATTCATTTTTTTAGTAATATTTTATAAAATAAAAATATATATTCTATTTGACAGAAAATACATAAATTTATTAAAAATAATCACTTCCAATTATTAAAATCTATCATCTATTATATATATTTAAAATACACTCCAATGCCACACCAACTTATTTTTTTTACAAACTTTTTATGTAAATTTTCATCTCTTCTTTTCTAATAAGAATCACGTTCATCTTTAAAGATCAACACTCCATTATATGTTCTCTTAAGTTCTTATGTCACATTAAAAGTCATCTTAATACTCTTGCAGTCAATTAGACTCACAAAACCAGAGACCAAGCTTCTATTGTGAATGTATCCTTGACGTGATTAATTTTTATTTTAATGATTGACAAAAAAAAAATCCTAGGACAAGGATGCAAAAAGTAGAGAAGAGATTAAACTTTCGAGTCTTGGATTACATGATTTTATTTAAACTCTATAAGTCAATTTTGCGAATATGAATTAGATTAAAATATAAAAATCTAGAATTAAATAAGATTTTAGTCCATTTAAAATTTTTAAAATTTCATTTTTAGTCTTCATAAAAAAGGATCATATTTTTTTTTAGTCCATACAAAATTATTCTACAATTTGTTTTAGTCTTTGGTGAAACGAAATATCTTTCCACTTTTAAATTTTTAAATGATAAATTTTTAAATATCGCACATTCAAGATAAAAGTCTTTGATATATGGACCGAAAAATTGAATTTTGAACTCATTTTTGTGGAACAAATTTTTTATAGTATTGTAAACATATATACAAAAAAAAATCATTCAAAAATATATATTGATATTCCAACAATTACTAAAAATGGTTGCATAATAATTTTATAGAATTAAAAAATGTGATTTTTTTTCAAAGTCTAAAAGACAAAATTGCAAAATTTTATAAAGAATAAAAATGTATAGGTGTTGTTGGTTGGTACGATCTCGTAATAATCGGAATATATCAGAATGTATCAGTTCTTTATGAAATTAAATCAATTTCATACACACAGCGGAAATTAAATTGTGGCATACAAGATTAGCAACTTCTGTTAGATTGATATGAGATTAACCAAGATGCATACAAGTCAAATTAACAGATTAAACAATATTACTTATTACAGAATATGTTTAACATGCATCTAATTTTAATCACATATACAGATATAGCAATATAGTAAATCAAAGGAGTTAAGGGTTAGAGAAGATTGCACCAAGAATTTATACTGGTTCAGTTGTCAACTTGACAACCTACATCCAGTCCTGAAAATCCAAATGGATTTCAGATTTTCTTCTCTCAATAGAAAGAATCAATTACAGATTGTCCAGTTTCCTCCCGAAACCTATCTATCTTAATGATCTCTTTCCTATTGATCACCCTCTGATCCTTGTAGATACTCAGCAATCTAACACAGAATCAAAGTCCGACTCTTTCTTGTTGAGCACTCTCACCCAAGAAAGTAGCCACCAGTTTCTAGCTGGCTTTTCTCGCTTTCGTTTTTGTTTCAAAGAATTATTACAAACAGAATTAAGGAAGAACAAAAAGTAGTCTTCAATCTTGGTCAATGTGGCTTCTCACAATTCAAAGATTGTTTATGAGAACCCTTGTCTTTCAAGATCACTTTTCCAACTATCTTTTTGATTGTTGATAATCTTCTTTTTCTTTGATCTGAAAAAGTAATCTCAGTGTATTAACCAAGTGTTATTGTATATCAAGAATATTCAAAGTATATTACAGATTGTTATCATTATCATTGTTATTATGAAAGAATAATTGAAGACAGTTTATATAGTTTCTGAAAAACATATCAATCAATCGATTTACCAATCGATTTCGTAAAGTGATAAACCAGTCTAATCGATTTGCCAATCGATTATCGTGTGTCTTGTTTTTCTTGAATCTTGAAACTATATAAGCCAATCGATTTGCCAATCGATTCTTTAAACACCAATTTTCAGTAATTATGTTAAGACTGATATGAATCGATTTTGTAATCGATTGCAGATGTTATGTTCAAACTGAAACACATATCAATCGATTGCATAATCGATTTATCAAGTCTTCATAATCGATTAACAAATACTTAAAATCGATTTGGTCACACGCTCAGAGGTCACTGGTTTTCAAAAGGTTCTGTCAATCGATTTGTCAATCGATTGTGTTTAAGTCAGTGACTCAGCTATTTTGATACTAATCGACGTGCCAATCGATTTGTATGTATTTGTCTGAAAACGTTCTTACCTGGGATTTAGTTCAATCGATTTCCCAATCGATTGCAACCAAATTTAACTTGATTGAAATTTTACAACATAGATTGTCCAATCGATTTGTATGTCACAGGAAAAGTTATTTTGCAAGTGATATTTAAGCAATCGATTACCCTTAAAACTGGGGTTCCACTGTGACTTGTCCAATCGATTTCCCAATCGATGTATTTCAATCAGGTTTACTTTGTGAGATGTATAATCGATTTGTCAATCGATTACCCTCAAAACTGGGTGCTACTGACTTGTGCAATTTTCATTTCTAATTCAGTCAGTCGATTGCCCAATCGATTATACCAACACAAACAGTTGTGTTTCCTTACACCCTTGTTATGAAATCGATTTCCCAATCGATTTGCTTCAGTCAAAAGTCAACTTTTGTTGATTTCTTGTGTTCCAAGCAACCTGTTCCAAGTGTGTAGGATTTGATTGTTGTTCCTGAAATCTTGCTCAATTCAAATATTAGATTTATCATGTATTTTATGAACATTGTTGAATTATTAATTATGTCAAAATTAGGAATCAAAGGATCAAAATCCAACAGGTGTAATTACTATGTTATAAATATTTTAGACTAACAGTCAACCATATACCATTGATTGAATGATTATTTATTAATCCCACTTATAAAATTTTATAGAGACAATAAAATCAAATAATCATATCAACTGTCAATATAAAATCTATTTATATAGATAGTGCACCATCTATTTTCTCATCTTATTTAACCCAAAAATCTAATATCATATAGAGTCTCCATCGAGGCATTTATTTGTAGTATTCGCCCTTTCTTCATCATCAGAATTAATTTCTAAATTTATTTTTCAAAATACCAAAACGAACAAAAGATAATGTTGGGCGGCAACCTAGGGGCAATTTTCAGACAAGGTTGTTTCCGTCCACGCATAGCTCTAGGAGACCATTGAAGATTTAAGCTCAAATTCTTAATTTTGTTTTTTCAACATTTAAAACCAAATATTCATTTATATTTCTTTGGCATTTTTATTTGAATAATCTTTTTCTGAAAAATAAAATCAAAGTACTCCCATTTGAAAATTAAATATCAAAATATCCTTTTTTTTTTTTAGTTATAAGTCGTCATTTTGAATGACGACTTCCTTAAAGAAGTCCAAGTTCCAAACGGCGATTTCCTAAACATTTTTTTTTATAAAAAAAATTCAATTTTTTTTTCAATTTTTATTGAAATAACAAAAATATTATATATATATATATATATATATATATATATATAATTCATAAAAATACATAAATAGAAATTTTAAATTACGATAAGATTTTAGGAAATTCAAGTTCCAAATGGGGATTTCTCAAAGATTTTTGTTTGTTATTGCACAAGATGGAAACAAAAATACAATTCTCATTGCTTATGCACTTGTGGAAGGTGAGACAAAGGGTGCTTGGAGCTTTTTTTTGAAAAATCTAAGAAGATATGTAACACTTCAAGTCGACATTTGTTTGATTTCAGATAGACATGAATCCATAAAAAGTGCTTATAATAATCCAAATAATGGTTGACATGATCCTCCGTCAACACATGTGTACTACATCCGACACATTGCATAAAATTTCATGAGAGTTCAAGGACAAGGAATTTCAAAGAAAGCTTGTTTGTATGGGTAATGATTTATTTCTTCTTAGTATATTTTCCACTTATCACTTTATCATATTTGATAATTTTTACATCATTTCTAACATGATATGCATTAAATGAGTCATCATTCAAATATTACCGCAATGAAATTAAGATGGCAAATCCAGAGGCTTTAAGATGGATCGATAATATCCCCCCAGAACAATGTGGCTTATTCTCAAAGGTCGACGATGGGGACACATGACAACAAACATTTATGAGTCAATCAACGCAATGCTCAAGGGTACACACAATCTCCCAATCACTGCTTTGGTACAATTAACATACTATAGATTGGAAGTTTTATATGCAAAAAGGGGACAACAACGTCAGACATCATTAGCTTCTGGTCGAGTATACACAGATGATTGGATGGACAAGATTAAATGTAAAGTTGGTAAATCTAATACTCACCAAGTCATGCAATTCGACCGAAATCATTATTCTTTCATGGTGCATGAAATAGTAAACCCAAGATAGGTGCGACCAATTGGTCATTATGAAGTCAACCTTCAAAGAAAATGGTGTGATTGTGGAAAATTTCAGGCTATACATGTTCCTTGTTCACATGTCATAGATGCATGTTCTTACGCTCGTCAAAACTATTTAGTATTTCTACCTAACGTGTACAAGGTTGTTATTGTATTTAACATCTACAAAGAAGAGTTTCCACATATACTTAATGAAGGATATTGGCCCACAGATGAAGGCGAAACATTGTATCACAATTCTCAAATGCAGAGAATTAAAAAAGGTCGTCCAAATAGTACACGTATTAGAACTGAAATGGACGTTAAAGAAAAAGTACCAAAAAAATGTGCATTATGTCGGTTACCTGGTCATACTCGAAAACATTGTCCAAATGTTACAGCCAACTCTAGTCAATTATCGTAATTTAAAATTTCTATTTATGTATTTTTATGAATTGTATTAATTATAATTTTATATATATATATATATATATATATATATATATATATATATATATATATATATATATTATTTGAAACTTGGGCTTCCTCAAATTTTATCTTAATTTACAAATTCTATTTATGTATTTTTATGAATTATATTAATTATATATATATATATATATATATATTATTTTTGTTATTTCAATAAAAATTGAAATAAATGTTTTCTTTCTTTAAAAAATCTTTGAGAAATCCTCATTTCGATCTTGGACTTCTTAAAATTTTATCATAATTTAAATTTCTATTTATGTATTTTTATAAATTATATAATTATATATATATAATATTTTTGTTATTTCAATAAAAATTGAAAAAAAAATTAATTTTTTTTTAAAGTCTTTGGGAAGTCACCATTTCAAATGGCGACTTATAACCAAAAAAAATATATTTTGATATTTAATTTTTAAATGAGAGTATTTAGTATTTTTTTTTTCTTCAGAAAATAGTTATTCAAAAAAAAAAAAGCCACATTTTTTAGTAACAACTTGTTTAGCTCAAACACGTTGTCCACAGTCTAAGTATTTTTGTTTTGCATTGAAGTATAATTTTGTGGGTTTTGGGTTCCCATAGGAAGAGGAATTCCCAAATCACACGTACAAGTAAGGCATTCCCAAATCACACGTACACGTGCATAGTGCAAAAATTGAAGACCACACTAATTTTTGTTCTAATTATTAAAAATCACTTTCAAATTAAATTTAATGTAATTCTAAATCAATTTAAAATTGATTTATAAATATAAATGTAAAAGAAATTATCAAAATAATAATTTCAAAATTTTTGGCAAAAATATTCCAAGAAAATTTTTCGATTTTTTTTCAAAAAAATAGATATAAAAAATTTTCTCAATAAAAAAAAATTCAAGAAAAAAATTTGGATTTTTTTCAAAAAAATTTCAAGAAAGAAATTATTTAATTTTTTTTTCTCAAAAAAGAAGAATAAAAAAATTTTCAGGAAAAAAATGTTTATGATTTTCTCAAAAAATTTTTGAAGAAAAAAAAAATTCTATAACTTCTTCTGAAATAAATTAAATTCAAAAATTTTGAAAGAAAAAGAAATCTCAATTGAAGTTAAAAAAAATTAAAATCATTAGATTAATTTTTAAATTAAATTTAATTAACTAAATTATTTTAAATATGTGGGTCAATTCATGAACCATGTAAATAGTTTTGTTTTTTATGGTGGAGTGCAATCTAAATATATAGTGACAGTTAAATTAAAGATTACCCAGTGGATTCTAAAATATAAACTAAAAAATAATATCGATAATTCTATCAATGTCCAAATGCATGATTGTATAATTTTCTTTAACATCTAGTCCAAATTTAGTTTTGTACCAATGTTTTTTGTAGTTGTGTGCATTTAGGGAGTAGATAGTTATGAGTTGTAAGTGTTATGTCCTTCCAAAAGTGTATTATAAAAATTAGCATTTTCTGACAAATAGAAACTCCTGCGAATGTTAACTCCACAATGAATTTCATACAAGTACAACACTCTTAATTCATAGTGTTTTATGAAATTCACTTTGTGGAATTTGTTCCTTTTCTCAAATAAGGATCACTTCACTATCATTTGTTCACAACAACACCTCTTTTCATCTTTAATACATTCTCATAATTACAAAAATCCAATTAAACTAAACGCAAACAAAATAGCTGAAAGACTAAATTGCCCCCCACCGGATATATAAGGAAAGAGGAATTACAAAATAGCTGAAAGACTAAATTGCCCCCTCAAACAAAAATTCAATTAAACTAAATGCAATGAATACTACAATTTTAATGCCTCCTTGAAACGAATGCTGAAGTTATTTTCCAGGCCTTTCTTACCAATCATAGGAACATTTCCTTTCTGCATCATAGCTACGAACTCGTTATAGTCTATGCGCCCGTCCTGCATACAATGAAAACGATTGATATTAATCATAAATGTAAAGAGACATCATATTTTCACTAACAGGTGTTTAAATTTTCAGCACAAACATTGAATATAATATAACTATGTTCATTTACTTGTTCTTGTTCATACTTTAGAGGAGAGTGAGTGCGATGATGGGTTTCCAAGTATACACAAACAATAGAAACTTCGGTATCACTTATTGTTGAAGATCTCTCATATTAGATAAGGTGTTTATAAGTGGTGGGTAGTCCTCACCGTACAAGCCGGTTATGTGTGGTGAGGTTGTGTTAAGTTCAACTCAAATTCTAAGATGGTATCAGAGTCTATCCAATATTCATTGGACTACCTGCTATCAGGTCACCTTTTCAAACCACTCGAGTATGTTCAAACAAAAATGGTGTCCAAAATAAGTAGATTCAATGATGAATTGATGTCTCCCAAGTCCCACAATATTTTATTTTAACTCAAATCAATAATTTGAATGAAAATAAGAACCAGTGTTACTTGTCTAACAATGTAGTCCCGACTTTGGTGTATGGAGAAAAAGTTTTTACAAAGAAATGTTAATTCAATTCCATGATCAAGCCAACAAAAGTTATTAATGTGCCTGTCACTAAGAGGCAGTTGTTTCTTTCAATAGAAAAAATGTCTTGAGTTGAATGTTTAAAGAGGAGGTAGGTAGAAAGGATAAAAAAAAACAATTTATTTGAACACAATCAAATATGGAATTTAAGACCACTTACATTATCCTCATCAATTTCCTTGATTATCTCTTCCAAGCGAACATCTTTAATGCCAAACTCATCGCAAGCTTGTTCAAGTTCTTCTTGAGTAATATAGCCACTTCCATCTTTATCAAAGTAAGAAAAGGCTGCGAATAGATGATCTTCTCTTTCGATCTTGTTAAGATGCAATGTTGCAGCAATGAACTCACCGTAATCAATCGTCCCACTGTTATCTACATCGGCCTACAATTCCAAGGTACAGCAATATGTTAGATTTGAGTTTACCTATTAAACAGAACAGATCAATTTATTACTGTGAATCTAAGATAAAGTAAAAGTTCTAAGAAACATCACAGCCCTATTTCATCAAATTTTATATGTGTTTTATGGTATCTCATCGGAACATCTAAGTACACTGTCAAATGCCACATATACCAATCGAGATAAATATCAAGATCAACTTCACAAACAAATAAATTTATGGAAGATTTTATTATGTTGTGATCAAGAAAGTATCATTAGTTAAGTTAGTTTTCAAGATGCGGATCTAACTATTAAGGGCAAGGACTTTCGTGTCAAAAAACAATCAAAATGAACTCTAAACAGTAAGACCCGGTTTTTGCATTTAATCAATCATCTATAGAAAACTTAACAATTAATGTAAAAGATCTTCACTTTCTATTCATTTTGTAAATCATCATAAAACTAATCACTTGTTTTCTTTCTATTTCATAAGATGTACTTAAAAAGATACTCACCGCTTGCATTAAATCATAAATTTCAGACTCCTTAAGATTAGCACCAACTTTTTTCAAACCAACTTTAAGTTCTTCAAAAGTGATTTGACCACTGTTATCTGTATCTATCATCTTGAACATTTCTTTTAAGCCAGCCAATTCTTCTTCGGATAAGCTCTCTGCAATAACCTGAAAAACAAAATTGATGGTGAAATGAATAGGTTCAAATTATAACATTGAATTTCACCTTGCAGCCAGAAATCCATAATGAAAGATTTCCAATTTAACACATTTAGCGTAATTATCGTTGCACTCAATTTTATGTATCAATATCATGTCCAAATCACATAAAGAACGGCATTTAAATTTGAACATCCATAGACTTACTATAAGAGCCATTTTCTTGAGCTTGTTCATAGCAGAAAATTGCTTCAAGCGACTTAATACAGCGGAATCAAGTGGCTTGTCAGGAGCTACACCATCAACTTGAACCCAAGGATGACCTGCAGGAAATTATGCATGAAAAAACAAAGTTTAAGGGAATACCATATTGCTTTAAATTTTGAAATAATAATTTAAAAGCGTAAAAAAGTTAAACAACAAAACGACAATAGAACTATTATATTTCCCGTATCTTAGGAGAAGTCGCGTGAATCTTGTGATTCCAAATAGGCTACATTACAATCCATCCAGAGACATAAAATATTGCAGAGACATTTATTGAAGTGAATATTTTAATGAATGAAAGTATGATTAAATGAGCACATGATATCGATACCTATAATCAAATATGTTGTGTTTCATTTTTTATAATACAAACAGAACTATAAACCTTTAGAATGCACCGACCACACCAACAACAAAATGTAGTCTTTATTATTACTTCAAACTTTTGATACATGATCAAATCATGTTTATTCGTAAGTTAAAGATCCAGCTGCGAAGTATGTTAGGTAATGATTAATTTTTCTTTGAAAATTGATGTATGGAATGAAATATCTTTTCTTCTTAAGTGACTAACACAACTGTCAAGTGAAAATTGTGCCAAACCACACAAAAATCAACATCATTATTGTTCAACTAACTCCCACATCCTTGCAAATATGAAAGGAAAACCAGCATCACAGAAAATCAGGAGTTATAAGGTTAACATGGTGGTTGGACTGAGGAATTAAGAGGTGGAGTGATAAGGATATTGAGGGTTCAATTCTCAACACCAACAAAATACTAACTATACTAACATTTGTCATTAAAAAAAAGACCTAAAGAAAATCAATTAAAAAAGTCATATTACATAATACTTGATGTGCAGTAATCCGCCTTTTAGGGTCACGGACAAGCATTTTCCTTACTAAATCTTTTGCACTTTCAGAAATTCCAGGCCAGGGATCTGAATCAAAGTCAAGATCTCCACGCAAAACCTGTTCAAATATCCCTTGTTCACTTTCTACAAAACCATTATAAGCATAAGATGGAAGGGATATCAATAATCAGAAAGAAAATAAATATAGGTATAAATTTACATGAGCAGAGATCAAAAAGATATTGTTTAAATAAATTAAAAAAGTATCTCACCAGCCCAAAATGGAGGTACTCCACTCAAAAGAATGTAAAGGATAACTCCAGCACTCCAAACATCGGCTTCGGGACCATAACGCTTTTTCAAAACTTCTGGGGCAACATAATATGGACTGCCAACTACATCAATAAATGTATCACCTGGAAGAAAAATATCGATCAGGTTTTCTCCGTGTATTTACTTTTTCAAATCGTATGAAGCTTCAGCAGTACTATAGCCGCTATTTGACAACATTTTATACTGAATATCGTATCGCAAAACAATAGCATTTTTTTCACATTCTACTATGTTGTCGTGCTATAGCTACTATTTAACAACACTTCATAAAAATCTAATATGACCATCATTAAGTACCTGGCTTAAAGAACACAGATAATCCAAAGTCAATAGTTTTGAGTAGTGAATCCTCTTGCTGACTGACAAATAGAAAATTCTCAGGCTTAAGGTCCCGATGCATCACACCTAGAGAATGACAAGCTTCAACAACCCCAACTATAGTCCTAATAAGTTCAGCTGCCTTTCTTTCGGTATAATGCCCGCGCTGAATAATCCTATCAAAAAGCTCACCACCTGCACATAACTCCATCACAACATGGACAGCCATGGCATCCTCATAAGCACCTTTAATCGATATAACATTAGGATGTCCAGCTAAATGGTGCATTATCTGAATTTCTCTTCTCACATCCTCAACATCCTCATCGGTTACGAGCTTCCTCTTTGCCATAGATTTACAAGCATACTCACGTCCAGTTTCTTTCTCCACACACAAGAACGTTGTCCCGAACTGACCTTGTCCAAGTTTCTTCCCCAAACTAAAGAATTCCTTGAGATTATCGGTTTCTCTCTGCAACACCGAATCAACACGAAGTCCTGCACTAGAAACTCTCTTCACAGAAGGTTTCCTTTGTTTCTTCTTCTCTGGTTCTGGTTCTGATTCCGTTTTGGATTTCGTCTCTTGTTTTGTTTCTGGTTTCGGCATAGTTATCTGCTCAGGAGGTTTGTTTTGAACAGGCAAAGGAGATTCAGGCTCATTGGTTGTTACATCATTTACAGATCCTCTAGTAGACACTGATCCTTCAGGATCGGGTGATTGTGACCGCCAAATTGCCGCAGAAAATGATTGAATAATACCATTCTTTGAAATGCTAGGACCAACACATGTGTTCCCCATTTTGTGCAACTAATTGCTCAACTTTTCATCACTCAGATCTATTCCTATATCATCTGCTAACACAAAACACAAGATCTGAATACAAACTTCAAATCCTTAATAGCATACATCTAAGTCAAACCCTACATGTTGCATCAAAAGTTTGCTATAAACAAACAAATCCAAAGATTCAATAACATCAACTAAAGAGTGGTATATATTATTGTAAAAGATTAATAGCTAATGATTGATATTGACAAAAAGAAAAGTGCAGGGAAAACGCAAAAGTTTTAAAAATCAGCAAAAAGTAACGAACAGCTCCAGTTAGTAAAATAAAGAAAAAATAAAACTTTATTGAATTTTAAAAGTACCCGTTTAAATAAATGCATCAAAAGAGCATAAATCAGGAATTAAAAAAAGCAAAAGAAACTCAATAAAGTAAAAGGATTGAAGTAGTACACAGAAAAGGAAGGGTAAAGGGAGTTGAGAGAAAAACTAAGAATAAACTTGAGGAAATGAAAGAGGTTGGACCAACCTTTGAGTTTACCAAGTCGTTGAGATTGGAGAATTACATAGACAATAAAAATGTTTGTTTCTTGTTGTGTTTGATTTGGTTTTGTTATTAAGATGAGACTATGGTTCTGTGTGTGCTTCGTTTTCGTTTATTTCCAAGTTAGCTAGTTCAATTTTTTTTTCAATAAATAAATATTGCAATAATCTGCTTTCTTATTTTAACATACCTTTTTATTTATTTAATTATTTAATTAAAAATTGAAATAATTGTTTTCTCCTTTTTTTTGACAATTTAATAATTTATTTAAAATGTTAACTTATGTAATTAAGAATTTATTTAAAAAGAGTTTAATTGTGTTATGTATTATCATTGTAAAAATATTTATATTGTCATATCATCACATTCATTCATAAGTATTATTTTATAAGTAATTATAATTAAAGTTAAATAAATTTTATAAAATAAATAATATATTTCAAAAGATAAATATATAAAATTATATATTCATAATTATTCTATCATAAAAAAATCATAATTAGTTAATAAATATTAGTAATTTTATTTGTACAATGGATATATATTATTACCATGTGTATTATTATTGTTTTAGTAATAAGTTATACCTGTAGAAATGAATTTTTAAATCAAGTAATTAGCATCAAGTGAATAATAAATTTTAGTTAAAAATAAATCATTCAGGATAATAATTTTGAATTTTCACCAAAATAATTTTTTGTTAGATTTTAACTGAACTCTAAATCACTAAGTTTTATTGTTTTAAGAATCAGAATGTTAAAATTAAAAAATAAAAATTACTTTTTAAGTCATATCTTTTAAAACATTTGGGTGAGTGTTTTAGCCTCTATCTCTGATAATATTTTTTTTATTTTTTATTATTACTACATTTATTTTTATATTGTTTTTTATTGATTTTTATTTTTATTTTAATATAAATAAAAATATATATAATTTACATAAGAGTATGTATTATATATATATATATATATATATGAGAATATGGATATAAAATAAAAAATATATATATAAAAGAGTATGTTGGCGCAAAAATCCGTGGGGAAGCGATAAAAACGCGTTCCGCAGTCCAAATGAAAACGCCAATTCATGTTACTATACCATGGCAAAAAAGTTATTTTGTTGTATAATTTAAAAAATGAGCTATTTTAGAATTTCTTAAAAGGGATATTATAAAGAAGATGAAAAGAAATAATGTTGTGTTTAAAAAAATTGAGTAGGCTCTTGAAACAAAACACGGCTAACAGTTAAAGCACTGCCATGGAGCATTTTGACAAAAGACTAATGTTATACTTTGAGAGAAACAAGATCGAATCACCGGAAGTGGTACTCTTTCGGGCTATGAATTTTCTCACAAGGTAAACATGACTTAAATCAAGTGTGTTTCCCTTCTACAGTTTGTTGGAAACCACTGTGTAGGAATGTGGGTAAGGGATGCTCAAAGTAAATTTGTTCATACCAAGGACACATTCGAGGCAGATGAACTCCAAGCAAAATAATTTGAAGCTTTGGGTTTGTTGCATCCTCTCTGTTGGATTCTAGCTTCTGATCTTAGAAATGTCATATCTAAACTTGATGACTTATTTAATGTAAAATTTAACATATCAGAATATGGTTCTATTATTAAAGCTCTAAGGATCTTCAGTTACAGACAACAATTTTAAATTTTTAAAGTTGTTTTTATTAGGTGAAAAGTTAATGATAATATTCATTTGTTAGTAAGAGTATCTATCTCTCATATTGCTTGTACTAACTTTTATTCACCATTTAATTGTATTTTGAATTCTATTAATAATAAAATGAGTTAACTTGATTTGAGTAAAAAAAATGTGACTTTTGAACTATAATTATAATAAAAAAATATTTATGAAGGGATCGTATTTGAGGAATGTTACTTTCTCTATTTTTTTTTTAATATTTTTTTTTTTACACCAAAATACTCCACTTCTGATTTTATTTATTTGATTGTCCTACTTTTGGAATCCAGTAGAAATTCGTTAGCTCAAGGTGTGACCAGCTGAAGACAAAAATGATTTTCATCTAGTTGGAGGTCGTTGGCTCAAGGGTCTCACACTAGGGTTTTGATTTTTTTTTTTGTCCTTTTAACAATTATTATATGAATTTAATACATTAAAAATAATTAAATTAATAAATAATAATAATAAATAATAATAAATAATACATTAATAAATAATAATAATAATAAAAAAATATATTAATAAATAATAATAATAAATAATAATAATAATAAATAATAATATAATTTGCTACTTACCAATTGTACAATTTGTGATTAATCAATTTGCTAAAATTAATTTTATATTTATCAAATTTGCTACTTACCAAATTGGACAATTTGCGATTAATCAATTTGTTACCAAATTGTACAATTGATTAATTTTTTTCATCAATTTTCTCATTAAATATGATTTGGTAAATTGATTAAGTTTCTCATCAATTTACAAATTGACTTAATATCAGAAAAATTGATTTATGTTATTGGTAAATTGAATCTGTATTACCTTGTTTGTTTTTGCCACATTTATTCAACCGCATTAATTTTGATATATATATTTTGCCACATTATCAATCACAAGAATCAATTTTTTTGATATATTGAGTTAAAATCAGGTAATATATTGTATACTAATATATTGTTAATTTATCTCAAAGATAAAATCAAATTAAATATATTCATTTTGCAAAGGTATTTTTAAAATATCTATATATAAAATAATTAGATTAGGTTCATCTTTTATTTTTATTACTTTTTTCAATCACACGAATTCAATGTTTTTTATATTAAATTAATTTGTAAATTAATGAGAAAATTAATCAAATTTACTAAATCACATTTAATTAGAAAATTAATTTTAGCAATTTGTTGATTAATCATTAATTTAACCATTAAATGAGAAAAATTAATCTATTGTATTAATTATAAGTAACAATTGATTAATCGCAAAATAAATATTCATAAAACGGCAAAAAAAAAAAAAACCCTAGTAGGAGGTCGCATCCTGGGCCAGCGACCTCCAAGTAGGTCAAATTCATAATCTTCTTCAGCCGATCGCACCCTAGGCCAGCGATTTTTTATTGGATTTAAAAAGTAGGACAATCTAGTATATGTATTTTGGTATAAAAAAAACAGAAAAAGGGGATATATTGGAAAAAAAAATCCTACCATATTATCCTATTTTTAGAGAAAATGAGAAAGTAGTTATTTGCAATGGAGACTTCTTAAAAGATTTTTTTTTTTTTTTTTGCAATGGCGATCTCAGTTTGTTTCGATTTTGTTTTTTATTTTTTATTTTTTTTCAATTATAGAAGTCAGCTTTTGAAAAATGAACTTCATACTATTTAATTTTATGTCATTTTTTACTTCCTTTTTTTATGAACCATTAAACGAAAAAAAAATATATATAATTCATTAAAATTCATAAAAACAACAAAAAAAATTACAAAGATGAGTAGAGTTACCAATAGCATTAGTGAATATTTTTTGACTTTCGACAACCTGTATTTTCTGACAGTTCATTTCATCCATTTATTCTTATGTGGATACTATTTGAGACGATATCTTTTAAGGTTCCGCATATACATTGTGACACCATTATCACCTTCATATGAAGGAGCTATATCTACCCTCTTGGGTATAATGTCAATTGTTCTTTGTGGATTTTGGAATACATTTAGCAACCTTGTACGTTTATGTAGTATCACGTAAATAGTTTTGACGAACGTAAGAATATGCAATTATGTAACATATTAAATGTCTGCTATTTATTACATAACCAACCATTTTCTATGAAGGTTGTCTTTTAATTGACCAATTGACCATCTCTCTCTTGAGTTTATTGTTTTCATGCACCATGAAAGAGTAACAATTTCCGGTCGAATCACGTAACTTGGGTAGTGTTAGAACTTATCATCTTCAATAATTTTAAAATCTTGTTCATGCAATTGTCATGTATACTCGACTAAAAAGCTAATAAGTTTGATGTTGTTGTCTCTTTTATGCATATAGAACCTCTAATCTATAGTGAGTTAATTGGACCAAAATAATGATTAAGAGAATTGCATGTTCTTTGAGCACTGCATTATTAACGATAATGTTTATTGTCATGTGTCCCTAACGTCGACCCTTGAGAATATACCATAGTCGTTGTTCTAAAGGGATACTATCAAATCCATTTTAAAGCCTTTGGATTTATCATCCTAATTTTCATTGCAGTAATATTTGAATGATGACTCGCTTAACACATATATGCTATGAATGACGTTAAAATTGTCAAATATTATAAATAAATAAGGGGAAAATATACTATAAAGAATTAGATCATTATCCATACAGACAAATAATTTTTTGAAGTTCCTTGTCCTTGATAAATTGGATAGCAATTTATCAAAAAAAAAATCAAATCAATTAAATAGTTTATAAATTGAACCACATATTTAAAACAAACCAGTTGATCAAACTTTTTTTCTATAATCAGTTTAACAATTTTAAAACTTTTTTAATATCAAATAGTTCTTTTCTAAAATTTTTTTTCGAAAAAGAATTTTAAAATCATTTTTTCTTAGAAAAAAATCACAAAAATCTTTTTTTTAAACTTCTTTTTTTTTGTATTATTATTTTCGAAAAATCATCGAAACTCACTGTTTTTCTTGATTTTTTTTTCTCTCGAAAATATACTTATCAAAAGAAGTGCAAAATATTTTTTCAAAAAAAAATTTTTTCGAGTAGATAATTTTTACATCTATTTTTCTCGAAAAAGAAATCAAAAAATTTTATTCTCAAATTTTCTACATCTATGTTTCACATAATTCTAAATTTTTTTTGAAGAATAACTTTCGGAAATCGATTTTAACTAAAAATTTCTTCAAAAATATTAAAGTGATTTATATTTATAAATCAATTCAAACTTGTTCGAAACTACATTGAATTTATTTTGAAAATGATTTTTTAAAAAATAAATCAAAATAAAATTTTCAAAATAAATATTATTTATAATTTTCAATGTAATTTTAATAATTTTTTTATACTATCCTTCAATAAATACTCTATACACAAATGACTAAATATTATTATATTTTAGTTTTGACAAACACATAGGATTCTTGAAACTTGAAATAGAGTAAAATGGAGGAAAAATAACGCACAGTAACTCACACGGACTGTGTTCACACACATTCACAAGTCCACAGACCCCAAAAGATTCCAGTAACTTACTGTCCACTTTTGTCATACGTGTGGGCATCTACCCTTACTTTTAGATCTGTACATGTCCTTTCTTGTCATCATGAAAGAGAAACTAAAGGCTGGCTTGAGGCAAATTTATGATAATCTTATAAAATCTAATCTATGGCATCACTCACATGGGTTGGTAGGACCCATACCCAAACACAACCTGGCATTTTTATAAAATATCTATGGCCCACATGCATTGTCAGCATCCCCATGTGATGTTGTGCTTTGTGGACCCCTCTCCTTCTTTCCTCTCCAATAATGGCAAAATATATACATACCCCACCAAAAATTTTATACAAAATTCAAAGGGAAAATAATTGTAGGAACAACCAAAGAGACAAATTCTCCTTTAAAATTAAAAAAACTCACAAATAGTAAGAGGCAAATAGACCAATTTTTAAGTCTAAAAAAAAACTCACTTTTGATTCTCTTTCTAAATCTTCTCACTTTTCTTTCTAGTAACATAAGGGTTGAGGTTGATAACTGTTTATAACAATTATTAAATACAAAGCATAAAAACTGCAACATATTAATAACATTAACTTTAACTCAGCTAAAATTAACAATTATACATTCCATCTTCCCTCTTGAATCAGCTAGCCTGCAGTTAACAATTAACATCTCTTCATTTACTTTTTTACCCTTTCATCTGTGCATTTCTTTTCTCTAGGTAATAATGCTCCAGCTGTACAAGGACTTGAATTATGATACCTATGTTAATGTTACAACATAGGACTATTGACTCTGATTCTTTTGTGTTATTTAAATTTTTTTAACTGTGGTTCAGCTACTACATGAGAGAAAGAGAAAATGGTACAATAATGCTCTCTAACAAAGAAAAGGGGAATTGGAGTGCCCCACTTCATTTACTGAAACTGCTTTTTACGTATTTGATTTTGTATGGTAGTAAGTAGTATAGTATTGATGATTGATGGTGATGGTGTTGGCATCTTTGGTGCTGGTGATTCTCTACAGATTTTTTTGTTGGATGGTTGTCAAGGTTTTCTTTCATCATCTTTACTTCTTCTTTTTTTCCTGTAAAAAATTGTACACAAAAACAATACAAAACCAATTTCCAAATTTTAATAAAACTAAACAACAAACCGACCCAACTTGGTGACACTATGCAATATTAGACTAATTAACAGAACAGAAAATCCTTTAAAATATCACTCTCCTACTTTATTCCTAAAATATATAAAATTAAGAAGTATTTGAAAAGCTGTGTCATTAGTTCCTAAAGTATATGAAAATAAATTTGGTTTGTCCTTAGCAAACTATCAGCATGGACTAAAATGGATCTCGATTTGGTGCATTCAGTTACATCTGGCCCCAATCAAGATTGGACGGTTAAAATTTTAAACTCAACTTTTAAATTTAAATAAAATTAAAGTTCAGATGTGCTGACTGTAATAACATAAAGTTCCAAAGTAACATAAATTTACCTGAACCTGAGGAAAACTATATGCAATCGGTCCACCGGTGCCGGCAAACATCCCAATAGTTCCATGGCCAGAGGAGAACCTAAGTTCAAATTCCAAATCAAGATCATCAAAAGTCCAACAAGACTTTATGGATGGTGAAATTCAAGGGGAATAATGAAAGATGAAATGTGATGCCAGTACCTTGGTAATTGGCAGTTATAGGATTTAAAAGATCCCATATCAAGAGCAGATGCTGAAGATGAAAGTAATTTACTAGTGCCAAATTTAGAGTTAGCAGATGCATCTGAATCAATGGCCTCATAAGGTCCATTAGAGAAGGGAGCCATTAAGTCTCCAGCAGCTTTTGTAGGGGAAGCAAAAGGGCTATCAGGAAGATTATGCTCCAAACTGCATTTATTCATAAAACATTTCAATACAAAACCTCTTTAAATGGAAATCAAATTGAGGAAAAATTGGTAAAAAAAAAACATAAATAAATGCATAACTTTTGTTTTTGGCATGGACTAAAGAGAGGAATTTGATGCAAAAAAGGTACTTACTATTTTGGTACCCTTTTAGAAATTTTACTTAATCTAAAATAAGAACAAGTTCTATACCATTCTTGTAAATCAATCTCTTCATCATGACTTGAGTTTTGCTTGCCATTTCCTTCACTATATCCATTTTCACCATTGACCACAATTTCCTTACCAGCAGAAACGTTGACTGACTGTTGACTAACAGAAATTGAGGCAGTACTAGAACCATTCTCTGGAACAAAAAATAGTATAAATCTCAATCAACTCATGACAGTTCAGTTCACAAGAAGTTACAATGAAAATAGACAAAACCTTCTGAGGTCTCTGAGTTTCTGCGAAAAGAAGGAAGAACAAGATTTTGATTGAACATGTTAGGAGAGTGAGTCGGAGAAGGAATTGGACTTCCGGCGGAAAGTGCGCGTTGGTGTTGCTGCTTCTTGATGTCAAGAAGTTGCAAACTCATTAACCTCCTACTTTGAAGTTCAAGAGCTTGTTGTAGATCAGCTTGTTCCTCTAGCTTCCTTCTCCACAACATGTCTTGAGTATTGTAGAACATTCTTCCACCTATAAAAAACATGAAAAAGAAAAGACACCCCACACGTTAAGACTATAACACAATCTTTAAACACAAATATAAAATGGAAGGTTTATTAGTTAATGCATTAACATACCAAGTTGAAGATCATATTGGTCTCTAGCATCAAGTCCAGTAGGAGTGCCACAAGGCGAAAAGTCTCTCTATCTACCTGCTGTTGCATCTGCTTCCTGCAAATCACAAGAATCATGAGCTATGAAGTATGAAGCATGGATACTACAGACGCCAAACACGACACTGACACATTGGCAATGGTAATAATTTAAGAAAATGAATTAATTGAATGTGTCGGTGTCAGACACTAAAACACGCGTACGATCAGAAGTGTCGTTGCTACAGAGATCACGGCCGCAGTTCAAATCTGGTTGGTGACTATAATAACAAAGAAAAAGACTAGTAAGAGAAAGGTGCTTATACTTGTCTGGAATTTTTCCCTTCTCCTTGTAAGGCTTAACAAGTACTCGAGCATCACATACAAAATGAGGGTTTCCTTTTGATAAAATCAACTTCACTGTCTCTGGATAAACAAAAGTAACAAAGCCAAACATACGCTTCTGCTGATATGGAATCCTCACATCTTGAACAGGACCATAAATGCTTCAACAAAAGTAAAAAAAAAAAAAAGTTAATATTATTTGGATTTGCCAAAACAATGCAGTATTCAACAACCTGAGTTGAAAAACTAAAACCTGAAGTAATTGGAAACATCTTCCTCTCTAAAAGTACTATCAGCTGGAAAAGTCAAGTAAATCTGTCTTGAAGCAGGGTTAATCATTCCAGTAGGACTATTCAAAGAAAAATCATTTCTTTCAAGCCTTGATCTTCCAAATTTGTGCAAGTCCTCACTCATCATGAGTGCTGCAGCTGCTGCCCTGTAATTATATCATCAATCATTATCAAAATTTTGAACTAAATACATCAATTTTTGTTTTTTGTTGACCCAACTTCAACTGTCTCAATGACTAGAGGAAGTACTATATGTTCCCTCTGGCCATAAAATATAAGAAAAAAATACATGTATCTGAACTAAAATTTAAACCAGATACATGAACTTTTTTGCTTATATTTAAGTTCAAATGGAGTATATAGCTTTAGTGTACCTTTGAGTATCATTTTGTTGCTGCTGTAAGAGAAAATTCATGCACTTTGGTGAGTAAGGGAAAGAGTTAGAGGCCATGAGTTGAGAAGCAGCAGCCAATCTTTGTTGTTTAGATCTAAAGAGTTGGTCATGACAGCTGTCCATAATCTCAATCTTGTTAGGAGACCCAACAATTGAACCTGCATCAGCTTCTCCTCCATGAAGGAACCTACAACTAGTACCATTTTTACAGTACCCTCTAGCAAAATAAAGACAAGGTTTCCAACCCAACCCAGAATTAGGGTCCTCAGAAGCTAAACAAGCATCATTAACAGAACAACTCCTTCTATGAAGAGACCCTCCATAGCCATAAGAAGGAGAAAAGAGAGTAGAGTCACCACAAGGTGTTGGACTTGAAGACATATCTGAATGAGTGTAAAAAAGTTCAGAACTATCATTCAAGAAAGAAAGCTGGTCTTGTAGTTGAAAATCATCAATTGGATCTGAGACTCCATTTGAGTAAAAAGGGTCATCATGGTTTTGAAACTCAGACACAGTAGCCCAAGAAGATGAAGGGTTAGGAATGGTTAAAGAAGGAGGAAGGTTGAAACCATTACTAAGCCTTGAAGAAGTTGTTGTTGTTGTTGAGTTTTGTCTTGAAAGGAAAGGTGATGGAGATGGAGGAGTTGAAGAAGGTGTTGTTGGAGAGTTATTATTAGAAGGTTGTGGTAATATTAATCCTAACTCTTTTCTAGCTTTGAAAATCACTGAATGAACAAGTGATTCAGGACCAAATGCTAATCTAATCATTTCTTTTTCACCATGGTCTTGAATCAAAAGTACACCCATGATTTTTGAAGCATTTTCAGGGTCCATGTTTTGGATCCTTGAAAATACAATCCTAGTAGCTTCATAACCATCCATGACTTCAAAACAAAAAAAATCCAATTTTTGTTGTGAGATGAGTGTGTAATTTTATGTTTTTTTGGCAAAGTTTCACACTACTATTACAAGTAAAGTTTCTTTCTCAACCACATATAAGTTCTCTCTCTCTCTACCTACCAAGTTGAGATGAATATGTTTCTTTCATTCACTCACATATTCCTGCAAAAGCATAACAAGAAAAAAGCAAGTTAAAGAAGAAAAAGGAGAAGAGAAGTAAGAAAAGTGAAGTGTTAAAAGTAGTATTCTCGTGTGGTTGATTAATAGGAGACTAATGAGAAAGGAAGATGCATAGAATTAGTTACCTTTGATAAAAGGAAAGAGAGAGAGAGAAAAAAAAAAAGAGAGAGACATAATAATAAGATGGTGGTTGAATATCTCTATAAAAGAAGCAATGAGTGCAAAAGTTTGCACAAACAACAAAAAAAGAAAGAAAATAAAAAAGAAAAGAAAAAAACAAGAATTATTTTCTACATATTTCTAAATCTCGTTTGTTTTTTCTAAATAAAATTTGAAATATAGTAAAAAGTGTGAGAAGAAGGGTGCAGGCTTACACATGAAAGGATAAACTCTCTTTCTATGTTGCTATGTTTGAAGACAGTTTGTTTCCCCTCCTCACACAAGTAGTTTGCAGATGGAAGAAGCAGCAGGCAGAGGAGCAGAAGAACCATGAATTGCCCTCTCAATCACTGCCCTTCCATGCTGTGTGCGTTTTTATGGGAAGTGAAGTTGAGAGCTTAGCCGTTTCTATTTATCTCTCTTGGACCAATCCAATTTCTTCTTCTCTCTCCCACTCACTCAAATAATTATCAATTATTAATAATAGTAGTAGTTGATTACTCCTTCCATTTTATTATTTATATATACTCAATTCATTTCTTATTAACAGTGGTTGACACACAGAAAAAAATTATTATTTAATATTTCTCTCTGTTTTAAAATAACTGACTTATGTGTAAAAAAAAAAAATTAATTTTCAATGCATTTTTTTCAAGTGTATCATTTAATTAATTTTATTTGCATCATTTTCAATATAATATCTTCCATTAGACATTTATGACATTAATAGTGTATTACTATCCAAAAAGGATAATTTAGTAAAATTAATATTTTATCTATTTTATTTATATATTTTTTTTAATATAAGTGAAATATTCAAATAAATTAATGATTTCTTTGACTATTTCGTACTCATTGAGAAAAATGTATAAATAAAATAGAAAAGCATAAAGGGCTATTTGGTTCAAGAGATACAATGGAATGAAATATATTTTAATGGGGTATAGTAGGAGATAAGGGACAATATTTTAATGATTTTGTGTTTGATTTGAGAGGACGCGAGAGATCATTATCTTATATAATTCTATAACTCCAACAAATAAATTTTTCCCACCAAAAAGCCACATTGACAATCAAATATTTTTTGTTTAGTATCTATAACAATTAACCAACTACATCATATCATGACATGTCATGTCATTGTTTTACTACACAACTTTTTAACATTAATTTTTAGAGGTTTCTCCAATGTAAAGCAGACATGTGTTCCGTTATAATAACTTTGCATATATTTTTGTAAATTAACAAAAATAATT
Source organism: Cicer echinospermum (assembly GCA_002896215.2). NCBI lineage: Eukaryota > Viridiplantae > Streptophyta > Magnoliopsida > Fabales > Fabaceae > Cicer > Cicer echinospermum. The sequence goes on along the minus strand of PGTU02000007.1, from coordinate 16,637,220 downwards.
ACACAAATAATTAAACTAAAAATGAAAGAAGTGTATAAAAATTCAAGTTTTGCATAATAAAAACGGCATAACCCGATCATTAAGTGCATGCTACCATTGGGAAAGTGTAAAAAAATTCTTGACCAATAAAAAAGATAATATGTGCAATCATAATCATTATTCATGTATTGAGACCACAAATTTGAAATAAATTTTCTTTCTCAAGGCAGCACAAGACTCAAGGCATAAAGATGAAACCATTGGAAAAATGTTACAAAAATCTCAGCCAATAAGAAAGATGCGTGAAGCCATAATCAATATTCTTGCATTGAGACCACAAATTTGAAATAATTCTTCTTTTCCAAAGCAGCGCAAGGCTTAAGGTATATCGATGCAATCATTGGTAAAGTGTGAAAAAAGTTCTAGCCAATAAAAAAGATAGCATATGCAATCATACTTATCATTCTTGCATTGAGATCACAAATTTTAAAATAACTCTTCTTTTTCGAGGAAACACAAGACTTAAGGTATGCAAATTTGTGATCATAAGATTTTTCTCTAGATTGGGTATAACCACTATTAAAGCATTGATTAATACACAAAAATGACATTTAATATATGATTTGCATATATTTCCTCAAATGTGAAATTATTGCAAAATACGCTTGCCATTGTTGAGGAAAACTACACTATTATATTGTATCATAATATATTTGTGTTTTATTAATTGATGTTGGTTTGAATGAAATACATCTAGATATATGGTAGTTATGTTCATCTAACAATAGTTATGTTAATCACTTATTATGAACTCTACGTTTGTGCATTTATATTTGTTTATCAAAATGCTAATAGTTTAATACCAATTTTATAATGGATAGCTCTAGAGATATGAAATTTATTAAAATTGAACTCTATAGCTATAGACTTTCCATACGTTGAATTATTGTTAGAAAGTGTTCATGTATGTAAACAACAAATATAGTTGTACAAAACCTAGAAGCCCTCGAGAGTATATTCATGGTGCTTTCTAGGAGAGTAATATACTATTCCCGAATATGCTCAAGATCCCTAACCTTTGTCATCATTTCCCCTTTTATAGGTAGATCCTCCTTGAAAATGGACATTCCTGGTCTAGGTCCATTTAGTTCAGCCTCTTGTCCTAGTGATGCGCCACTTACTTTTGGCATGGTTGGGTGCACAAACACGTCACCCTGTCTTAGGGCTGACTGGATGCACAAACATTCCACCAGGTCACCTATAAAGGTGCACAATCACACTACCTTGTCATTCGTATAGAGCTGAGTTGTCTAAGTTGAGTGTCACATTATTCTATGTGTTGAGCTACATCCTTCAATTTAGGGAATTTTCTTTGAACTTCCACTTCTAGAATTGTTGATAGTACTCTTTAAATGTTCTAGAATAAGAAAGGAAAAGTTAACAAACATGTTTTTTATGTTGTTACACAAAATGTTCTTGTATTCCTAACTAACATAATCTACATAACCTCATTTGAGAACAACACAACCAATAATGATTTTGAAAAGAACATGCTACCTATCCTATAGTTATGCAACAATAATGGTGGTTTTGGGGTCTTCGAACAACTTAATATTAATTTTTGTAGGAAAAAAATGGGTTAACAACCATGTTCTAAAATCATTCAAGAATTGAGGCAATTGGTAATTTCAGCAATAGTGGAAGTGGTGATGGGAGTCATTCTTCCTATCACTGTTTTTTGTTACCTTGTCTTTGTGAATTGTTGCATAATGCTTAATTTCTTAACTGATTTATCATAAATTGGGCTTTCTTCCAAATAAAAGAATAATACCAATTTATTTTGTTGAACTCATTTATGAAGTTGAAACCATGTTATGCCATCTCGATGAAATCCACGCCAAGTTCACCATTTATAATCAATTTAGAAGCAGGAACAGTCGTAGTTGGAGTAGCGTGAACAAGTTCATCAGTCGTTGTTCCAGTTCAAAATTTCCCGAGAATGAGGTTTATAATTTAGAATTCAAAATTGTGTAGTCAGGGAAAATGAAAGTTGTGGGTGACAAGTGAGCCCGTGGGAAGTTTTTCAAAAGACTTAGTTACTAAAAAAAATTGTATGTAATGAAAAATTAATAAAGAGCCTAACCTCAAAAATATTTTTCATTATTTCAAAAGATGACGACTCAACATGTGATAAGGTGAGTCATTTCTAAATGTCGGTCACATATTACGTCATCAAATGATGCCAATGAATTAGTTGTATTTATCATAGGCAAGAAAACATGAGATGCATGATTCTCTTAACTAGAGGAAAATAATATAATGTTCTACGTTAGGCAAAATAAGGTGCAATATCATCTTATCCATCAGAAGCAAAATTATTAAACGAAAGAATTTTAAAGAACACATTGCTTGCTTTGGCCTCTAATAAAATTATTAAAATTTTACTGCTATTTTAGTTTGGAACTAGATGAAATTATTATGCAAACATTTTGACGATTTATTTAGAGTTTTTCATTAGTGGAGAAATTTTTATAAAATATTTGATAACTCTTCATCATATGCATATTTTTCATTGTTTTTAGTCATATTTATCTTTAATCATTATTTAATTTTAAAAAGTTATTTGATATAGTTTACATTGTTTTGTTGTTTTAGTGCAATGAAGGATTTTTTATGAGAAATCAACATGATCTATGTGGAGCATTTCAGCTATATCTTGAGTTGTAGATTTCTAATTTGAGTCAAATCAAGTGAAAATGAAGACACCAAAACCAAATTCGAACTCGAAAAAGGAGAAAATAAAAAACAGAAATATCAAACAACAAATGTTGTGAGTTGGAGCGCAAATGCTTGTGTATGGGGCACATTTCTATGTATTTTGACATTATGTTGTTGAGACATAATCTTTCTCAAATGGTTTTAATGATAACAAAATTATTTAAAAGATTATGATTTTGGTTAATGACTAATATGTGCTTTTGAGTGAATTCATATAAGAAAACAAGTTATTAATCATCAATAAGATCAAAAGGAGAAAAATTTGACTCAATCCATCAAGTTGTCAAATCTGGAAGACATGTTGAACCCTTGAGAGGATGACCTTCAAAGATGCATAGTATTTATCATCATTATAACCATGACTTTTAGTCATGATGAGAAGTTAAAACAGTATCCAAGAATGAACAAATAAAGCATTTTAATCAAAGAGGTCAGAGGCCAGATTTAACTGATACGAGGATGAGCTGTACAAGGTACGAGGATGGCCAGTACGATGTAAGAGGATGGATCTATAGTCAACATCATTCTCAAAAGTTGAAAACGACCTAGAAATTCAACTTACAGAAATGTTGTAGCCCACAAAGTCAAAAATATAGCCTTACATGTCTTGAAGAATGAAAAGAGAAAAGGACAACTCATGACCAAGTACATAGGAGGTTTGAACCTTCTGCACGAGGATGGACTGCATCTATCCAAGGACAACTGGATGGCAGTTCTGTAACTAGGATCAAAGACCTTGGATTTTTTGATCAAGTCCCCAACGGTCATAAGATGTTTGTCACATGGAAATAGCACCACAAGATCTCTATAAAAGGCAGAGATCTCTCCATTATCAAATACACAACAACATTGCATAAAAAGATCAAGAATCTTAAAGTTATCAAGAGCAATTTTCATCCTCTCTTTATAATTTATATAATCCTTCACTAGATCTTCGAAATATATTTTTTAGAAAGTGTTTAAGAAAAGAGAAACAATTATACTCATATCACTTTGTAATTTCCTTGTGAGTTACACTTGGAAATAGTTTTAACTTGTTAGAAACAAGATTATAAGTTTGGTGAGGCTAAAGAATACAAAAGTGTAATCAACCTCTGTGAGAGGTTAATCAGTTTGATCATTAGTAAAATCTCACAAGCGTGTGAGGACTGGACGTAGCCTTCATTGGGTGAACCAGTTTAAAAGTTGTGTGTGTCATTCTCTACATTTTCTCTTTCTTTTACTCATCACAAATTTAAAGGTTTAAATAACCATCCTCAGGTTCGCATCCTTTCAGAGAGGATAGCATTTCAAAATACGTGGGAAACTTTTTAAAACAACAAAATCTTTATTCAACCTCCCTTCTAGTGATATTTTAGCTACAACATATGCCTCTGCCCAAGAGCGCTAGAGCACCCCTGGCACGCATTGGGCCGCATGATGCGGTGCAGAATGCATAAAAGAGAAACCCTAAACCATATCTTTTGATGTTTAGAGACAAGGGTTCTAGCAGAGAAACTCACAGGAGGTTGGTTCCAATACCGTTGAATTAGTTTTATCAAGATTCATTAATGAATCTTTCTTGTAATTTTTTTTAATATGTATTTGCTGTATCTCTATCATGACTAATTAAACCCTATTTGTTAGGGATGAGCGAAACAAGATGAAACTCTTATTTGTCTTATTTAATTTCTAGTTATATGAATGAGTTTATTGAATTATTTTTCTCATCTTTATGCTTAATATTTTTTTATTGTTTGATCAACTTTAAACTGTTTTTCGATTCATACTTTGAAATAGAAGTGGGCTTTACGAATGTTTGAGATGAGAAGTTCATGATATTATAGTATAGGGATATATGTAGGTCATGAAACCAATTGAATTATTTGCAGAGGCAAAAGTTTAATAAGATAATTTTTGTACTGTAAAGTTTAATTCTAATCTTCAATCCACTAAGAAATTAAGGATTATACTTTGAAATTAAAGGTTATGTCGCTAAGGAATTAGGGAAAAAATAATAAAGTGAATTTGATAATAGTTCAATAAAGTAATCTAGTAACTAGAGTAACTAGTACCAAATTAGAAACCAATTTTGGATTCAATGTGAAACTCATCCTTGATATTTTTGTTATTATAAAAGTTAAATAATATTACTCTTGTTAGTTTCAAAAAATTATTTCAATCATTCAAATTTTTTTATTAAATTTTAGTAATTAAACGTAATTCGATAGTATAACGCAATCCTTGATTTTGCTAAAACACTGTCAATATTTTGGTGTCGTTGACGGGAATTGTCATATCACTATTGAGTTATAATTTATTTACTTAACTGGAATTGTTTGCTCTACAATAATAATTTTGTTTCCTTTATTTTTAACTTAGAAAAAAAAAACTCCTATTTTTTTTATTTATTTATTTTCTATGTTTGTTTGTTGAGCTTGCGAATATCGTGTGCTAGTAGTTTGTTTCTTCTTTGTTTGAGATAACTATTCACTTTAGAGCATGAAAGATTGTAATAATTATATTATACTATAATTATTGGAAGAGTATGATATTTGTCTTATATCGATCGAATTACGCATAATTAAGGGGCAAATCTTGATAGACACATTTGAAAAAAATCTCTTTTAGATGTGGTCTCTTAGATGTGACTTTTGTGGAGAAAGTCATAGGAATGTAACTTGTTTTGATTACTATGCCCTACCATTAGAAGATGAAAAAACTATTGGTCATAGAAGCCGAAGATCTATCTTCGATCACATTCATTGTTCAATTTTGACGAGTTTTACTTATGCATACATTGTTGAATACTTTTTGGTTGTGGAAGTCTTAATATTTTTAAAAAAAAGTTGTAGTGACATGTTTGACATCATTTAGATAGTTCATACTCTTTTCTTATTATCCTAGTTGCAAGCTTTTCAGCCTAAACTCTTTAATTATTCATTGTGTGATTATTCAAACATCTGTTATCCCTTCAGAACTTGCACTAATTATGACTTGCATCCTTTGTGATTTATGCATACATTGTTATAATTTTATTTGGTCGTTTGAGCATTTCTAACTACTATGTGGAAATTTTATCCTTTGGTAGCCCCTTTGATATTTTCCATTCTCTTTCGGTTACTAGCCACATTACAAGCCAAAAATCGAATTTTAATTAAATCACCTTACTTGGAGTTAGGTAGAAATTTTTTGTCTCGTCTTGGTAAAATTTTATGTTTGGGTTGCTCATGGGATAACAACCTTTTAAGTGTGGGGTGGTGGTTCTAAAAAAAAATATCAAAACCAAAAAGAAAGAAAAAAAACAGTTTATGTACTTTGTGTAATAACAGCTTCTTGGTTCTTTTATCAATATTTGAGAATCTCTACAATAAAAATGTGAAAAAGAAAAAGAGGAAGAATAATTTGAAAATATGTACTTAACTCCATGTATGTGTTTGTTGCATTGTGATTACTAACTATTATTTTTCAAGCCTATGGTAGTGTAATGCATGTTCAAGAATTTGAGTGATAAATTCATAACCCTTGCTAAACAAATGAAAGAAATTTTGTTGAGATTGTGTGAAGAGATAGTTGAACTTGTTGAATGAATGCTCAATGAGTTTTTCTAAGTTTACAAATGATGTTTTTTTTTTTGTGAGATGTAAACGACCTTGGACCACAATATAGTGTTAGAGAGTGAGCCACATTACTATAAATTAGAAAAGACTATAGTTTGACCACATCACCTCTTTCTTTTATGACTAAGATTTAGTTAGGCATTCTTTAAATTTTGCTAGAAGTTTCCCCTCCCTCTCATTTTTCCCAAATATGTGGCATGTCCCTTGTATTCTCTTAATTTTATTTTTTCTTGAATCAAAGTTGATTGTCTTAAACTTGAGATTATTTTGGTATTAGCTTTTATGTAACAAACTTTTCTCCCTCTTTTCCTTTCCTCTTAGGTGTGGTTTGTTGGGTGGATTTTGAGTGATCATTTTCAATTTTTGATACTCATAGTCTTAGATGTATTATGTATGAACTCCTTTTCAAATTTTTTTTCTACTCAAATCTTTGTGTTCTAATAATAGTATGATAGATCTGGAAAGATCAAATGCTTTTTTTCAAATAGTTATTTATTTGGCGAGTGTGTGTTTGCGTGGTTGAAAATATTTGTTTTATTTGTTTTCCAATAAATATTGTAGATCAATTGATTTTAAAAGGCTTGCGTGAAAAAGCTCCAATCTCCTTGAGTTTATGCTTTTGTTGAAAAAAAAATTGGTTATAAAAATTTTAAATTATACCTATTTGGTGTGTCATGAACAAAAAAGTCTTAAAGGGAATTAATGTCTTTGACAAATGAGATTGTTTGATTTTATTCTAAAGCTGTGACTTGAGAAAAAAAAAATTGATTTAAGTAGTAAGTTTCAAATTAAAGTTGAAAGATGAAACTTTTGCATTAATTGTGTAATTTTAAAGAAAAAAAATCTATAACTTCTTTTATGTTTATGTAGTTGACTATCCAAGTCTCGAAAAGGAATTGAGTTCTTAGACATTAACTCAAGGAAAAAGAAAAAGAAATAAAGAGGTCATGACGATTTTTTCAAGGAAGTTTAAAAAAAAATTATTGAATTATGTTTCAAATTATTTTGATTAATTATATCCTTGAAGAAAAATAGTGATTTTATAAATTTGAGACATTTAATAATTGAGGATGTAATGAAAAGCTCTTTACAAAGATTATGCTTGTTTTCAAAGTTTACTAGCTACTAGCTTCGATATTTGAAGAATTTGTGTAAGATATAATCATAAAAATGATTGATGAGAATTATTGTAGATTTTGAACAAGGATGGTTAAAAAAAAGATGCATTTTGATGATAAAAAAAAAAATTGAAGTTTTTGGAGAAGTAACTATTTTGTAATGAAACAGAGTTTTTAGAATGAAAAAAAAAACTTGAAAACATAAGTCGATTTTACCTTTAAAAAGTTTTAGATCATGGAAACTTTGGAACTTGTAAATTTTGGAATTATTTAAGAAACGACTGTTTGAAAAGTCGATTAAAATTGATTTTGATTGTTGAGGTTCAAGTGTATTCATCAGGAAGATGAATAGAAAACTTGCCTTGAATATAGACTGAAGATTGGTTTCATACGAAAATAAATAAATAAATTGGGGTAAAAGTTGGATAAAATTTGTATATGTGTTTGATTCAAGTTATAAATTATTTTTAATTTTGAGGTTAATGTTGGTCTAAATTTAGCGTTGAAGTTCTTTTAAAAATAAAAGGGGTTACTAGATTTGATATTTGAAAAGTTATTGATATAGTTCGAAAAGTTATTTGATAATGTGAAAGTTTTGAAAACATGGGTGGATATGGTAGTGTGGTATGCTTTGTGTGAATGTTTAGAAAATTTCTTGCTTGATGATCGATTTAGTAGTGAAATTTATTAAATGTCTTATTTCTTGAAAAGTTGAGAAAAGAAAAGTTATAAAATGTGAAATTTTTGAAAACAATGGTGGATATGGTCGTGTGGTACGCTTTATGTGAATGTTCTGAAAATATCTTGCTTGATGATCGATTTAGTAGTAAAATTTATAAAATGTCTTGGCTGTTGAAAAGATGAGAAAAGGGAAAGTTTGAAAGAAAACATACTCTAGAGGTATTTTAGGTGGTGAAACCAAGGGGTATATTACGACCTTAGGGGCCTACTTTTGACTTAGTCATTTTACTTGGTCAAAGGCAAAGAGAAGTAGAAGGATCCGAGCTTTGTTGGTCAAAGATTTGATAAGTTTGTGTAGGAAAGTGCCACCAGGTAAGAGCTTGTTCCAATTTTTAGTACAACATGTGTACGTTATACTTGTTGTTGATGCTTTGCTACCTAATATTTGATTTGGTGTTTGATTCTTGGTGTTTTAGTTTTGATATTTTGATTTATGGGTGTTGTATAAATTTTGTCAAATAATATATATGAGTTATACATGAGATAATGACTTAATAAAGAAGTAAATACATACGGAGTACTCTGATATGATGTGGTGAATTAATGCAGGATATATGGTGAAGTAAATCCTTGCATGCAATGGTGATGTGAATTGTCAAGTGAACATTCCAAAATTCCTAAAAGAATAATTGGGGATGTGTTGTCAAGTGGACTTCACAATGTCTTTCGAGAAAAGTCGTTGCGAGAGAGGTGATATTTTGGAACCATGAGAAATATGCATGTTTTATTAATTGGTGCTTATGTTTTCATAATTGCTAATTGTTATGTATTCATTTTTGTTGGGGAGCATTCACTTTAGTGGGACCGAGCTGAATACCTCATATTATTAGGAGTTATTTATGCAAGGTGTGAGATGTCAATGAAGGAGCTGCATAGTCGTGGCTTCGACCGCCAGTCGAATGTGGATGGCTAGATGTAGTTAGTAGTAGTACCCAATAACCTTAGTTTAAATTGTTGTGATAAATATAGGTAGTCGAATTATCAGTGTCGATAACTCTTGTTGTAATGTTATTTAACTTGATGTAGTTTACCTTTGAAATAAAGAAGTTTTCACTTACTTTTTAGATATATTGTAAATGAATTTATTTTACAGGATTTTGGAGAAATATTTTAGTTAAACAATAATAATTTACTGTGAAAATCGAGTTGTTACAGTTGATGAATGTGACATCCTCTTTCATCCATTTATCAATGAATCGAACAAATAAAAACCACCTTTAATGATCAAAGTGTTAAGGAATCGTGAAATAGACTTTTAAAACCATTTTAAAATCATTATCATCGCTAGGACCACGTAAGCACAAAAATTCACACGAGATTATATGTTTACCTCTTGAAGCGTCGAGAAGGATTCAAATCACCAACACGAAGCATATCTCTTGAAGCGTACCTTAACTTTGACCACCAACATATAAATTATCAGCATCTCTACATAGTCCACACAAACACAAAATGAAACGTGGTATCAGTCATTCTACGAGGATAGTGGCAATTAGAATTACATAGAGAATGTGTTCTTCTTCTATTTATAGATAATGAGTCACTAAAACTCTAAGGCTCCTATTTTTGGCCCACGAAACATATTAATTAAATTAAATCATATTTAATTCAATCAATTTTTAACCTTCATTTATTTAATCAAATCCAGTTTAATTAAATAAATCATAAATGTGTTAAATTAAATTATATTTAATATGATTAATATTTAATTTAATTAAATTTTATTTAATTAGTACTCTATGCATGTGACCCTTATAGGTTCTCACTGAAATAGTAATAATATTAAATATTATATATATAGTTTATATAATATAAAATATTATAGACAACGATTGACCTATATCAATGCATTATTGTTACCCAAATCATAAAAAAAATCGATGATACGATTTAAACCTTACCGCGACCGCTATTTATTTTGCAACAATTGTCTTTTCATCCAAATGTCTAATTGAACGCAAGTCACAATATGTGTCATCCTTGCAATGTTCAATTCTTTATTTCTCGATCCCAGAGTGGACGCATAAAACGAATGGATCAAATACCACATATTAGTTCATTCTAGCATGACCATGCATTTTCATAGTCTCACTCTATCGATAGGCATAAGGCATAACTTCTATTATGTAGGAGAGACAAATCTTATCCACGTTACTCACTCCTCTCTATATGATTTATGGAAGACCTAATAACCACTTTTATGATTGTCTTATTACACACACTATGCATGATGGCCTTAAAGCTTATAATTCCCCATGTAGCAACCGTAGTGACTTCAAGTCGAATGACTACTCACTATGATCACATGAAAATCATTAATGACACTTACACAAAAATTATGTAGCATTATCATGTCAAGTCAATCCATATAAATATTATCCCTAATATTTATACCAATGTGATGATTTCATATCTCATATCCGTGATCAGTGAGATGTGGTCATCCATTTATTCACATAATAGTCTCGATGTATTATTATTTTTATCCTAATTAACAATAATATTTTGATTATGGATAGTTTAAGAATAATATTCTTAATGTTCAATAAGGTTTCATGATCAAGACACATTTGATGTTCTATTGAACGAACTATCTATTCTTATAACTTTATTATATTATACGATTAATAACATAATAAATTGTATATTGTACATACATCCAAAATTATATATATGAATTTAATCCATAGTATGAATGATAATCTATATAAAATAGATTAATTCTAGGACTTACACCAACACAAAGGGTTATGAATATGAGTGTTCTTAGTTACTTGGGAGAAAAAGAAGTTTTTTGGTGACTAGGGTTCTAAAAATCGTGTAGGATTTGGTGAAAAATGACTAAAAATGTGACTAAAATCCTTATATACAAGTCTGATAAAACTTGTCATCGTGTGGTGATGTCATAGCATCGGAATTTGACTCAACACTTGATATTCTCAAGCAACACACTCTTTGCACGATGTAGGTACCTATTGCACGATGAAATAAAACAGAGAATTTAAGGTGTAACTCTATTGCATTGCACAAGAAGGAGAAGGGCTTCACCATGTGGGGTTGTTAAAAGATGTTTGATTAATTATATTCTTTCCCTAATTCATAACAACTTCATAATTCGATTAAATACCCAATGTCCAGTCCCTTAATCCAACACATCACATAATACAAACACATCATAATGACAACAATCAATGCAAATGTAATTACAAAAAAGTTCTACGAAACAACAATGTTACAATCTATATGCATGTTTTTTAGTCATTTTAAGGAATCGTTCTTTGATCTCCAAGTCTTTTGAATTTTCGAATTTTCGATCCCCAAGTCTTTTGAATTTTCGAGAAGATTACAATTGTACCAACAAAACCAACCTATACAAACGAACAATATAATTTATGCTTTAATTTTAAGTTTGACATTTAATCAAAAAAGTCTTAAGTTCACACACATCAAAAGTAACTAAGCTTAGGAAACTATGCATTACATTATATTTATACAGTTATTCATCTTAATAACTCACAAATTCATTATCAAATTAACTTTTTTTATTATTAAATATATAATTACACTCTACAAATATTTATAGAGTTTTCAAACAATTTGATATTGTATTAAATAATTTCAATTGATGGTAATTGACATAAGATTATACAATTACTAGTTTAATTTATATGATATCGTCAATATAATATAACAATAATATTTCATATATTTCGTATATTTTAGAGTTAAATAAGTTTTTAATCTCTATAAAATTTAAACAATTCGTTATTAGTCCTTGTAAAAAAATTACAATTTTTAGTCATTTGATGGAATATCAACATATATTTCTGAATAATTTTTTGCAAACAAGTTTACCACACAATTTAAAATTCATCCAAAAAATGAGTTCAAAAGTCAATTTTTAGATCCATATTTTCGTTACTTTTATCTTAAACTTAATGATTCATTTGAAGTTCAAAATTTTTAAATTTTGGTGGATGAAATTTTAATAATTTTCTAAATATACTTGCAAAAATTCATTCAAAAGTTGAAAAACAATTAGAGCTCGCTTGATGGACATAATAAAAGAAAAAATATGAATAAGTTATCATATCAGGTCTGAATCTAGTATTTGATGAACTAATTAATATGTAAGTGTTTCCAATAGTAATTTTGTTATTTAAATATAATATATATATATATATATATATATATATATATATATATATATTATCATGATGAGATGTGTATCAAATACATCAAAAAATAAATGTTATCATGTATATATCAAACACATGATATGATAATATTTATCTTGTCACTATCATATCATATATTATCCTATCTTTATTCAGTTTTATATCCTATCATATCTCTTTCTATCCTATCATATCCTTAAATATGTTTTGTTTCAACTAGAAGTAAAACTACTTGCAAAATAATTTTGTAGCGACTAAAATATAAGATATATTTTTACAATGACTAAAACAAAATTTTAAATTTTATATGAATTAAAAAATTATTTAATCCTATATTTATTATTGGATAAATCATATTACTCCACCCATTTTAAAATAAGTGTTGTTTTTACTTTTATAGTGTAATATTAATGAATTAATTTCATTTTTTATCTTTGAATTTAGAGTTTAATTTATATGCACTGATATTTTAAACATCAAATATAATATATATATATATATATATGACAATTGTTAATAGTTATTTGATAGGGACAATTTTATAAAATTGTCACATTTATTTTTCTTAATCTATGTAAAATAATTTTAAATGATACTTATTTTAGAATTGATGAGTTTTTGGCATATGAATGAATAGATCGCGTACTTATCATTTGTTTTGAGATTTAATTTGTTTTGTCTTTCAAATTCTTTTTGGTCGTTCCATAGTAGTTTGAAATTCGACGGAAAAGTAAATACATATTAACTAAAGGATAATGTTATTTATTTATTTTGATTTTTTATAGATTCCTTGTACTTCGTATTCAAAACGTATTAGATACTATATAAATTCATCACATTGTGAAAATCATTTAAATTGAATTCATTAAGAATTTAAGGTCAAGGGAATGGTTTAATAGTTGGAACTTCTATTTTCATTTTATTATAATAGTTGAAATTTCTATTATGAAGATTAAAACTGAAAATAATAATATTTATAAGATTAAAAATTGAAAGTATTAATAGTAAAATATATAATTTTTATAGAACTAAAAAAATTATTTAACTTTATTTTTAAATTCTAATTTTATTTTTCAAAAGATAATTTCTGAGAACATAAACAAACACAATTTCCTCTTCTTATCTTTATTTTAGTGCTATGAATCATGTGTACTTCCAAAATAGTGAAGAATTCGTATGAGTATTTAGTTGATAGCGATACAATACTCGTAATATAATTTATTTTATATTATTTTATTGCGAGTAAATATTAATAATTTTCTTATATATTAATATATATTATTATCTGTGTATTTAAAATAATTTAATATTGTAAAGAAACACATTTTATCTTTTAAATTTTTTATATATTTCATATTATAAATGAATAATTTAATTATTTTAATAAATTTATAAAAAAATATTATATTTTTGTATTTTATAAAATATTGTATTTGTACATCATAGGTTGAGTGATGCCTACTATAGAGTTTGGTCCTCACGCTCCAACGAAATCTCTCATTAACATCCATGGGAGTGGGACCCTTCAACTCGATATCATCAATTTAGCTAGTACATCCATGGAGGTTTGAAAACACCTTCTCATGTTTTGGCCTTGATTGGGACATCATGTGTTTTTTGGTAGGCTGAGTCAATGCCACCCCAATCATACTCTCAATCCAACTTCACTCATACTACTCTCTTCATTACACATGTCTCCAGCAATAAATAATTTCGTTTGTTCAAAAAATATGTCCTCATGTCACTTGAAAAAAATAATCTTTAAAATAAATGTTATTTTTAATTTATATATGTTATCGGTGTATATTTTTATACTATGAATCAATTACAACTAATGATAATTAGAGATGTTTAATTTTTATTCTATTATCTTTAAAGTTATGACTATGTCGTTGTAATATGCTGATAGTGTAATTTTTTTTTATACTAGCAATGCATGACAATCAAACTCAAATAATTAATAACTATATTAATATTTAATATATATTAACAATTTTTTTGGACTAATTTAGTAATAGTTATTTTTTTTATATGTTAGTTAGAGTAATCTAGTAAGAGTAGTTTATTTTTTTCTCATTTATTTATATATTTTATTTTGTTCTAAAGAACTTAATGACGAAACTGTAAAACACACTAAATAATGGAGAAAGAGGGGCAAATTTAAGAAGTCCCAACATATCAATATCCTTACAACTACCGTATGAGTTGAACTTATATAATTTTATACAGTTATTAATCTATTTTGAAATGGTTAAATATAAGTCACTCAGATAGAAATGTGTTTTTTGATTAGTGTATGTTGATTTTTTAAATTAAATATGAACATAAAATTATTATATTAATTTATAATTTATTATTTAAGTCATACATAGAAATAAATTATAGTTACTAATTAATTAGTCAAAAATAGTTATTCATGATCAATAGGTTAAAAGATAAATATAATGGTATTAGATCAACTCATAAATATTTTCTTAGATAAAAGTGAAGAAAATTGTGTATAACATACTTAATTTATAATTTATGGGTCAAATCATACATGAGACAAAGATTGTCACTTATCATAAACTAAAAGAGGATCATTAACATATTCAATTAGTTAAGAGAGAAATATATATTTAATTATTTATGTGGCTTTTGAAAATTTGTAAAGAATATAAGATAGCATTAAAGAAAATAACATTAAATAGATAACACAATATATTATGAACTTAAATAGTAATTATTTATCAAATGAGTAGGGGCATAGACATTTATTTTTGACTAAGATAGCTCTATTCTTTGATTGATAAATATCTTTTTACGAATAAAAACACAATTGAATATGTGTTACAATTAATTATAATGGATACTTAACAAATATACATAAATGAATAATATTTGTCATAGGTCAGTAATAAATTAAATTATTTGAAATAAGTTATAGATCAATTAGTTAAAACACGACCAGATAGAATATGTCGCAAGTTAGTTTAGTGTAAATGATGACTTTGTTGTTCTGGTTAATGAATTAAAATAGATATGTGTATTTAGCTATTAATATATCTCTTGATTTAGTTAAATTTTATATCAATAAACTTCATTGTACAAGATAATACACTAATGCATAAAAGTTAAAACGCAACAATGATTAAAATTAGTATACAAAATATATATGGACATATAGTTATCATTAATTAAATAATTAAATATTATTACTCACAAGCTAATATATTATAAGATAAATGAATATTTGATTTTTAGTATGTTTTTTGATAAATTTAGAGTATAATATTAAAAATTATTTTACAAACTATAAATATGACAAATGTTTGTCTGTTAAACATCAAATAAATTTTTAATTAAAATTTGAACAAAACACAAAATAATAGTGATTACAATATTTAAAATACAACAAACATATTGATAAAAAATGGTTTATTCTTTATAAGTTGTTTTACTACTAGATAATTTTAAAGATCATTTCAAACATTAATTCGATGTAATTATATTAACTTTTTTTCTTCTATATTTTAAATTAAATATGTTCTCTAAATTAGTTGTATATATGTGTACCTCACACATACAATCCTTTGTGTTACTTGTGTCTCTGCACGGATATTTTGTTAATTAATTACGTAAAATGAGAAAGGTTTTGTTTTGTGTTTTTATGGCAAAAAATCTCAAAAGTTATAGTGATTTGTATAGGGATAGGTAGGGTATGGTTGCTGCATTTTGCTTTATGACTTGTCGCTTTGGGGTGCCCCACAGACAAATAAAATGATGATGAGTCTCGCCGCCCCCTCTACATTTCTTTTATATATCGGTATCCTTCTATTTATGAAAAATAACAAGAGATTTGTGCATGAAGAGATCCATCATTTCCAGATATATTTGCCATGTTTTTTTCATTATATTTATCAATACATAAATATTTATTTTATATTTTTTAATATTATTAATAATAAATATTATTTTGTATTTTTAGTAATTATTAGTGATAATATATATCAAATATGTTTAATATATTATGAAATATTTATTGTGTGTTATTTATATTATAAATTAAAAATACTTGTATCACGTTTATCTATATTTAATTAGTGATCAATATTTATCTCACATTTTATATTATCATTGACAAATATATCTCTCGTATCTTTTATGTATCAATAAAAAATATGTATCATTTTTTTTATATGATATATCAAAAATTACAATTAGGTATTATAAATTGTTCTCATTTCTTTGACAAAGTATTTATCCACGTGTTTTTTTTCTAATATTTTTTGATAACAAATATTGTCCATATATTATTTGTTTTTTATCCATTACAAATATTTATCTGTGTTTTTTATATTTTTCAATAAAATAATATTTGTCCACATGTTTTATATATTAATGACAATAAAAATATGTGATTTTTAAATATATATTATATATATATATTATATATATAAAGTTCAAATATGCGTCATGTTTTTTATTTTATCATTGACAAATATTTGTCTTTTTTTTTATATTTATGAGTGATAATATTTATCTTATACCTTTTATTTATTATTAGTACAAAATATGTGTCCCGTATTTTTTTTATGTATCAATAACATATATTTGTCTTGATTTTTATTATTATATTTATCGAGATAAATATTTATTATTATTAAAAAAAAGAGTACAATGACAATATTTTTCCTCTATTTTTATAGTCATTAATATTTTGCATCATTTTTATATTTATTACGTGTCAAATATTATCGCTTTTATTATTTATCATTCACAAATCTATAATTCAATATACACGGAAAAAATTTCTTTTTATTTACCTATTATAATATTTATCTCATATTTTATAATATTGATCGGATGATGACATATTTATCTTGTATTTTTTTTTATAATATTTATTAGTGATAAATATGTATACTTGTATTTTTATTGTGATAAATAATTTTTCTTGTAATTTTCTTATTTATCGGTGTCAATATTTGTCTCGTAATTTTTTCATATTTTACAGTGAATAATATTTATCACATATTTTTTTAATATTTATCATTCGCTAGAGCTGTAATTCGAACCTATATATGACAAAATTTGTCCGATTTTTTTTTTATCAGATATAAATATTTATCCCCATGTTTTTTTCTTCTTCTATTTTTCAGCGATTAATATTTATTTCATATTCTTTTTTAAATTATCATTGACAATTACGTGTCTCGTATATTTTTGTGTACCAATGAAAAATATTTTGTCCTATGTTTGTTTTCTTCATATTTATAAGTCATAAATATGTATTCCTTGTTTTATATATGTTATTATTGACAAATATTTATTTCATATTTTTTTTTTTGTATATATTTATGATTCAAAAATATACAATCCAATATAAATTGTTGCAATATCAATGATAAGTGAGAGAATAAAGAATAAAATGAAGAAGAATATGTAAAATGAAATGATTTAGATTTTAAATGAAAATATTATGAAATTTGAAGATGTAAAATCTAAATGCAAAGAAGTGAAAAGGGATATACATTGATTAATACGTGAAGAAACAGAAATTCACTAGATAATATAGAGTATACAAATAATATAACTCAGTACGTTGAAAAGAAAGAATACATTGATAATAAAAAGTAAATCAATATATATTGAATGTAATACTAGTATGTTGAGGTAAAAAGTGTTTCAGACTAAAATGTTGGAAAAACCCTAATAACGTTGTGCTCAACAATCATGTCAATTACACGATGAATAGCCAAAGGCGGAAGGCGTACCTGTGGGAATTGCATTAATCGAAATCTGAGATGATGATGATAGAGCCAATGGGTTGGGTGATCTTCCTCAGCAAACACCCTGAAGACCTTTGCTCTTCTGATGGGATAGAGAGAAACCAGAGAGTTTCTCTCCTTTAGGGTTTTGAAACTGAATAGTCTTGGTTGTGTTGCCTTGGACCATTACCCTATATATAACTATTATTAGTTATCCCAAATGCAGTATTTCCAATTCAGCCTCTCATTAATTAGAAACTGCCTGGTATACTACACTATTAATTTTCATACTATTATGCTCTTTAGCCATAATACTATTAATATATTATTGGACCCCCTAGTTTATTGGCTAATTATATAATGACCCTAACACAGCTTTATTAATTTATTACCAGGTGATGTGACCCATAATCTTACAATCTCCCACTGGTCCATAGCGACACCAATAAATCTTACAATCTCTCACTGTCATCATACCGTATCCTAGGAGTGTGTTTAGACTTTATGACAGTCAAAATGTATCAAATGATAATTACTCTTGAGTATATATCAAATCTGTCCCGTCCATTTATTTCATATTCAGCACATGGAACCAAGGAGGCTTTTGTCATAATAGCATAACTAAACCCATCAATGATCACCCGTACTGAGCACAACTAAATGACATAGACCCATTATGAAAAGTGTAGCATTGAGTAAATATACATGAAGTTGGTCAATGCATGTCAATTTGCAACTTAGTCCTACTTTATCGAATGAGATCATACCATAACTTAATGATGTACAAAGTAACCAAACAACTGAATACTTTAAACTTTTATATTTGCTGATCAGAGATCAGTCCACATAACAATGTATTTGTACTGTACAATTAACATAGAACATGAATTGACATAAAGACGAAAACTCCCACTTATAAATCAATCAGATTCTTCAAACTGTAGCACACCCATGTGAGCAGTATGATGCTCATGAAAAGACCTTGGGTGGTAGACTGTTAGTGGAGTGGTATCCGCAATCAGGAGTTTTCCTTAATGTTCTATGTGATATCTGTCCACTTATGTACATTCTCTTCTAACAACTATGGAACTTAATGTCAATGTGCTTTGACTTGGTTCTGAGCTTCCTATTATTGTTAGAATACACGGACTGCTGATCTAATTGTCAACAATACAACTTGAGTGGTCTTTTCATCCGCCTTCAACTATTTGCAGCCCCGTGACAAAAATTTCTCAGCCAAATGCCTGGTCAGATGCCTCATGATTGCTACGAATTCTGCTGCCGATGGTTTGATGAAGCAGTAAGACCTGTGCTTGGCACTACGCCAAGAAATTCTGCTCCACCAGCTAACCAGATATAGACATAGCCTGAAGTTGATCTTAAGCTGTCTTGGCAATCCGCAAAATCCGAGTCAGAGTTACCCAGTGATCTCTAATGGTCTGACCTCCCTATATATGAGCACATGTATTTTTTTGTTTCTCTTGTCAAATATCTCATGACCTCTTGCTGCTTTCCAATGGTCAAGACCTGGATTGCTTAAAATATCTGCCTAAAATCGCCTACTATGAACGGCTATGTCTGGACGCGTACATACTTGGGCATACATAAGACTCCCTACAGCTGAAGCATAAGGGATCTTCTGCATTTCTTGAATTTACCAAACTTCCCTTAGGGCAACTGTTTGAGACTAAACTTGTCTCCCTTAGCAACTGGGGTGTCCCCTGGTTTTGCAATCATGTAACCAACCTTTTTGAGAAATTTCCTTATCGATATAGCTCTTTTGTGACAATCCAAGAATATTACCTCGAGATCTATCCTCGGTGTGATCTGAATTCCTAATACAAAAGAGGCTTCCTTCACATCTCTAAGATCTTCATCTCAAATGCTTTTGATAGACCAATTTCATTTAGTTTCGTGCAACATGCCTATATCGTAGTGGCAAGCAGTATGTCATCAACATACAAGACCAGTTAAGTAATATGTCTGCTCCCACTGAATTTGCATGATACACACAATCATCACTGTATTCATCTCAAACACCCAATGAGGATGATTAATGTTGATGAAATTTTATTCAGGTACCATTGTGGCACGAAAAGCTTGTTTTAGTCCAATATATGGATTTCTCTTAGTTTGCACACCATATTCTTTGGGTCTCCACACAAAGTATTTCTGCTGCCACGCAGTATAGATAGTCTCATCAATGTCGCCATTAAGAAAAGCTGTTTTTACATCCATTTGATGAGCTCCCCCATTAAAAGTGAGCAACAAGAGCCATGTTATTCTTAAAGATCGTCATTCGATGTGATAACCGAGAGAGAATTCCTCTTTATAATCAATCACTTTCTTTTGAGTGATATAGCCCTTAGCTACAAGACGTGCCTTATATCTCTCCACATTACCATTGGAATCCCGCTTGGTTTTAAAAATCCATTTGCAACACAATGGGTTTTCACTCCTTCAGGTTAATGGATAGTTCCCAAACTGAATTATCTTTGCATAGATTGTACTCCTCATTCATTGCTTCGATCCACTTATCTGAAACGAGAATCTTGCATGGCTTGATGAAAGTTTGACCGGTCGTCTTCCGTCATGCCAACATTTTCCTCTACCGTCATTGATTGTAATACTACATAATCATCCGAAATGGCATTTTTCCTTTCTCTAGTGGATCTCCGCAATGGAGCTGGCTCTTGAGGCCATGTTCTTGAGGATCTTGAGTTTGATCTGGATTTTTTCTCTTCCTAACAAACCAGATCATCTTGAGAGTTTGTTCATATAATGGGAAAGTCAATTGGTGGATAGAATCATAGTTCTGAAATTTGTTACCGATTCTTCCTCAAAGACACAAATATTTAACCTTAATCTTCCCCCAAACTTAATATCCTCAAAGAACGTTGTCGTTCCGTCTCAAAAATGGTTCTCAAATTAGGATCATAAAATTTATAGCCCCTTGATTTTTCTGAGTGCCCTATAAAATAGCTGCTAATTGTTCGGAGTTCAAATTTCTTTTTCATTCGGCCTATAAGGCCTTGCCTCAGCTGGACATCCCTAACATGAAAGTGTCTTCAGGCTAGGCTTACGCCCAATCCAAGCTCATAGGTGTTTTAGCCGCTGCCTTAGTTGGTACTCTATTAAGACTGTATGCTGCTGCTGTTTAATGCCTCTCCCAGAGTGACTCTGGCAAGGTGGAATGACAAATCATACTCCTTACCATATCCTTAAGAGTCTTGTGTTCGTCTTTCAGCTACACCATTCATTCTGGGTGACCCCGGGCATAGTGTTATTGTGGACGATTCCACATTCCTCTAGGTATTTGGCAAATGTCCGGCGTTGTCAACCTGAACCGTCATATCTGCGTCAGTATTCACCACCAGGATGCAGATTTGACTTTTTTTTTTTTTTTTTAAATTATTAAGTTGATTCTCAACTTCTGCCTTAAAGGATTTGAACACGTCTTATTGATTGGGATTTTGTGAATTAGTAAGGTAGGCATATCTAGAGTATCGTCTTGAATGATATAAAATATTGTGACATTCAAGAAGGAGTTGGAAATGCCCACAGATGTCTTGTATGTAATCAATTTCTAAGACGTCTGTAGCTCTTATGCGCCTAATTTCTTATCTTATCTGTTTTCCTTTATGACATTGCTACACACAACGTTAAGGTCCTGTGAAGTCAATGGAATTCTAAAATTCCATCTGACACAAGTCGTGTCAACTCTATTTTTAGAGATGTGACCTAAGACGTTGTGCCAAGCACTCCTGAATTGAATTGTCATTTTCCGCTTTAGTACCACGTGATTCCACATTCAAGGTTTCATTATAGTTAGCCACAGTTTCCAACAATACAGTTCATCATAACCAGAAAGTAACACGGTTCCAAACAACATTCGAATTTAAAAGACAAAGTAAATTCTTTATTCCCAAATGAACAATAATATCCTGATTTGTCCAAATAAGAAATAGAGATCAATTTCGTCTAAATGACGGTTACAAACAAAAGTTGTCTTTACATCCAAATATGCCGGAACTTAATAATAATCTAAATTTTCCTATCGCTATCAACTTCACCTTATTCCCTCTCCTACATTAGATGCATCTTTTCAGTATCAACTAGGCTTCGAAAGTTCAGGCAACCCCTTCATTGAAACACTTGATGTTAGTAGTGTTTGCACCATAGTCTAACACCAAGGTTTCCAGGTACTGAAGCTAAATTAACCTTCAGAACAGAACAAAGACAGAACATACCTTTCTTAACCGGCCCAAGCGGATATTTTGGCACAAATCCTTCTTCATGTGTCCGAACTCCGAAGAAGAAGCAGATTGTTATCCTTAGTCTGCTTCTTTTGTTCTGGACCCTTAGCAGCAGCTTTGTTCTTGGGCTCCTCAATTCTTTTCCTTTTGCCCTTGTCTCTAGAGATGCTAGTAAAGTGAGCACTTTCAGTCCTATCTTGCTTCAGCCTGTCCTCTTCTTGCACACATAATGAAATGAGCTCATTAAGAGTCCATTTCTCCTTTTGACAATTATAAGTCACCTTAAACTGACTAAATTGCGAAGGAAGAGACAACAATACTAAATGAATGAGTAAGTCATCTGACAACTCAAGCTTTAGACCTTTAAGCTTAGAAGCAATGTTGGACATCATCATAATGTGCTCTCTTATATTTCCCTTGCCTTGATACTTCATGGAAATTAAATTCTGAAGCAAAGAACTTGTTTCAACCTTATCACTTTTTACAAAGCGTTTTTCCATCTCAGCAAGGAAATTTTTAGCTGTATCTATCTCATCCGAGACAGCACCTCTAAAGACTTCAGGAATGCCACGCTTTATGATCATAAGACTTATGCGATTTG
>PGTU02000007.1:16490278-16614120 GCA_002896215.2 Cicer echinospermum | reverse complement strand
CAACTCAAGTCACCAAACCGACACTGATCAGATAACCACTCCAACTTATAGGTCGACCTACAATCTACAACCAAGGTTCCACAGCTCCCAAAGAAAACTAAACCTATGCTCTGATACCACAATGTAACACCCCGTTTTTCAAAGCGAGGGTATATTTTTTTTTTTATTAAAAAGTAATTAAAAACGAACAAAGAAATAAATCAGGAAATGCTTTGGATAAATAATTGAGTCATTATAATTACGCAGCGGAAAAGTTCTCCATTATAAATCCAAAACATTTTACATAAACATCAAATGGCTACATGGAACCCATTCAAAGATGATATCAAACTGATAATATTTGTATAAGTACAGTTTTCCAAAACTAAAATACTCCAAACCAAAAGAAGGACCCCTAGTCCCTATACATCATCCTAATCTGATCATCCTACCAAAAAGCTATACACCCTGAGTAATCTCCACGCGCCCCGTGAATCCTCCTAACACAACAGCAGTCAAGCGTTCCATCTCCATCCCTGTCTGTAGGGTACGAACCAGTAGGGCCGTCCTGACTCTCATCTGAGGGCAAAGCCCAGATTTCCACAATAGTGTAAAGGGGTCACCAACCAGAAAATAACAGTTAACACATAGCAATTAAGTTTTTGAATGCTCAAAACAACTTTTTCAACTAAGCATGCACCTTAACAGGATTTTCAATATGCGAAAAGTTCATACAATACATTGCCAATTAAAATGAAGGTAAAATGTAGTTCTCGATCTCCTAATTAAACACATAATAAAACAAACATGGATAAGTCAAAGAGAAATTAATCATATAACTAAAAATGAGGATTTTCACTGAGCCAATCGATTGGGCAATCGATTGGGGTGAAGATTTTTATGAAAACAAAGTCCTGGGCTGAATTCAATCGATTGGTAAATCGATTGATTGGTTCCTGAGCCCCTGGTTTCGAGCCAATCGATTTCCTAATCGATTTGGTGAGGGATTCTTGATGAAACAGAATCCTGGGCTGATTCAATCGATTGGTAAATCGATGATTGGTTCCTGAGCCCCTGACTTAAGGCCTAATCGATTGGGCAATCGATTTCTTAACTGATTCCTTTGAAAAATTGATTTCGAATCGATTGGCTAATCGATTTGTGAATTGGCCAAGTCCCTGTTTACCCATCCAATCGATTGGGAAATCGATTTCCCTGATCAGTTTTCCAAAAATTCATTGAATTAACCTAAGTCCTTCCAAATCAAGTCCACAACCTAACACTTAGCAATTCCTACGCGATTACTACGACACACAAAGTTTCGATAACCATCATACTTACACACAATAAACAACACATAACACTTAACACCTTCATCTCAGTTATCACGATAAATCAAAATTCGAATCACTCAGTCATAAACTCAAATCAAACATGACTCGCGTGCCAGGCACCCTAATGCAATGCGTATATGCCAAAATGCATGGACTCGGAATTCCAAACCAAAAACCCTCCTCGAAGGGCCGTAAATCATAATTGTACCGCCTATCGCAGGCCAAAGTACCAATTACCGAGGTGCCACCTATCACGGGTCAGCACGATTTACTAAAATGCGTAAATCATAAACGTACCACCTATCACGGGTCAGTACAGTTTACCGAGGTGTCACCTATCACGGGTCAACACGATTTACTAAAAGAAAAAGCGGGAATCGTAAACGTACCGCCTATCACAGACCAGTACTGTTTACCTAGGTGCCACCTATCACGGGTCAGCACAATTCACCAAAAATGTAAATCGTAAATGTACCACCTATCACGGGTCAATACAGTTTACCATGGTGTCACCTATCACGGGTCAACTCGATCTTCTAAATAGTAACTCGTAAACGTACCACCTATCACGGGTCAGTACTGTTTACCAAGGTGTCACCTATCACGGGTCAACACGAATTACTAAATAGTAAATCGTAAACGTACAACCTATCACGGGTCAATACAGTTTACCAAGGTGTCACCTATCACGGGTCGACACAATTTACCAAATGAAATGCATGAGCATACACAGACTCCATTCACAACAATCGTTAAGCAAATGCAGATATTAAAAGATTCCCCATTTTTAATACCCATTTAACTTAAACGACTTTCAAACAACATTAATTAAATAAGTCATTAAGAGATTCCCCGTTCTTAATACCGATTTAACTTAATGATTTTCAAAACAAAGCGTTAATGCAAACAGTCATATTAAGAGATTCCCCATTCTTAATATACTTTTGACTTAAACGATTTTCTCGCAAAACATTCAGTAAACGAGTCATTAAGAGATTCCCCATTCTTAATACTCATTTACCGAAACGATTTTCAAAAACGATAGTTAAGTAACCGAGACATTAAGAGATTCCCCATTCTCAACGCCCAGTTAACTTAAGCATTTTCCTCAAATACACATTAAGCAAACCGAGGTATTAAAAGATTCCCCATTTTTAATACTCGTTTAACTCTAATGGTTTTCAAATTCCACAGAACAAATTCAAACATACTTTCACATTCAAACCATAAATCACAACAACCACACCAATTAACAAACATCAAGTACGAACACACCAAATACAACGAACACAAATCACGCAACATAACACCCAGATACATCCAATTTCATTTACCACGAAACATTCATCACTATAAACAAAACCTAACTCTAAGGTTTTTTACCCATAACACACTAGTTTCGTTTTTCCCCAAATCTATACATTTAACCCTAACAAATTCCTCCCCACACAACTACAGATAAGTCCCTAATGCAAGCTAGAAGTTTGGAAGGAGCCCTTACCTCAATGTTAGCTTTATCGAGAGTTTCGGGTTCCGCCAGAAATTCCGGTAAAATCTCCGCTCGCAACGCCGCTTCCAAATTAGTGCACTAGCACCGTAGCATGGAGGTGAGCAACTTTCCCTTCTATCTCTTCGAGAAATGAGGTTTGGATCTAGGAGAAACGGAGGGGTTTGTGTTTGGATCTCAAAACCGTTTTTCTTCGTTTTCGAATCAAAGAGGAAGAGTGGAGTTGCGAAAACCTTGATCTAACTCACACCCGACCTTGGGTCACTAGCTTTGAAGAAAAGGAAGCAACGAAAACGAGAAATGGAGAAGGATGGAATTTTGGTTTCACGGTTGGTTGTCTGAGGAAGGAGATGGAAAATTTGGGATTTTCCTTCCTTTCTATTTCTTTCCTTTGTTTTTCCTTTCTTCCTTTTTCCTTCCTTCCTTTATATACTATTTTCTTTCCTTTTCCTTCCTTCTAGTTTTCCTTTCTTTTTCCCTCCAAGCAAACATATATATATATATAATAAATATAACTTAACAAATATCTCAAAATCTAGATATTTATTAAATTACCGTTTCACCCGAAACGCCTTAAATTAACCGTAAAGTATTTTCCGCAGTTAAATTCAATTTATTTATCGACGAGAAATTATAATTGGCATCGAAATACCTTTTTGATTATAAAACTCCAAAATATTATTAACTTTGGCTTAAAAGCCTCCGAGCCAAAATCCAAAATATACCAAAAATACATAAAAGGGTACTTTAAAATTATGGGTCTTACACTTTACCTTCGCGTTAGCTCTAACGTGCGATTACGGTACCGTGAGTAAATCCGGTAAATTTTCCGCTCGCAACGCCGCTTCCAAAATTGGTCCACTAGCACCGTAGCACGGAGGTGAGCAACCTTCCCTTCTATCACTTCTTGAAACGACGTTTAGATCTAGGTGAAACGGGGAGGTTTGTGTTTGAATCCCTAATACCGTTTTTCTTCGTTTTCGAATCAAAGAGGAAGAGTGGAGTTGAGAAATCCTTGTTCTATCACCCACCCAACCTTGGGTTTCTAATTTTGAAGAAAGGAAGCGAAGAAAAACGAAAATGGAGGAAGGAGGGAGAATGGGTTCTCGCGCAGGGAGGGAGAGGAAGATGGAAAATTCTGGGTTTCTTTCCTTTCTCTTTCTTTCCTTTGTTTTTCCTTTCTTCCCTTTTTCCTTCTTTCCTTTATATAACCTTTTCTTTTCCTTTTCCTTCCTTCTAATTTCCTTTCTTTCTATTCTCTCCAAACAAACATATATACATATATGTATATATATATCTTAATTGTAACTTAACAAATATCTTCATATTCATTAAAATTACCATTTCACCCATAACGCATAAAATTCTTCGTAAAGGATTCATCGCACTTAATTTAATTTATTTATCGACGAGTAATTCTAAACGGCATCAAAATATCTTTTTGATCATAAAGACTCCAAAATATAATTAACTTTGGCTAAAAAGCCTCCGAGCCAAAATCCAAAATACATAAAAATGCATAAAGTGTACTTTAAAATTATGGGTCTTACACTTATGTTATAGAGGATTGTTACAAGAATTAAATTTAACTAGAAGAATTTTTTAACGATGTAGCAATATACATAATTATTTAAAAAAAAAAAAGTATGTTTATCGATTTATCAATATTTTTTCCTCTAATTCTCCTAGTATGTTTTGTATTTCAAATCTATGAAATTTCTAGTTTATATTATCAAAGTACCTATGTTTGGTATCCAATATTCTTTAAGTAGTTCATAAAATTAATCACCTTTATATTATCAAAGTACCTATGTTTGTGCCCATCTTTCGAAAGAATTCCCTTATACCCTCCATTCGTAATGGAAATATTAGTTTGCAAAAGCTTCAAATGATAGATAATACATCCCAAATAAGTTACCACCCCAAAGCCATCACCTATAATATGCTAAACCTTAAAAAATTCCTTCATACCCTCCATTAAATGAAGCAAAAATCTTTTATTTTAATAAAAAAAATTTGTATGAAAAACTAACCGAAAAAAAATAATTTAACTAACTGAAAATATTATAAAGATAATAAATTAATTTATTGAGTTATATAAAATTTTCATCTTCCTAACTACTTAAAAATAGTTTTTATTAACATAATATTTCAAAAAGAATTCATTAATATTCTTCAAACTTAATATTGAATTAATATAAGCATAAACTAAGAATATACTACTATGTTTATAGACTATATAAAAAAAATAGGTGTTTATGTTATTTTTTAAAAGTTATTTCAGTTGTATATGTATCCAACACTTAAAACTTAGTATATTAGATTATGTTTTATTTTCTTGAAAAATTAATCAAATATATGATCTGTAGCTGAAACATGATTTTACTATGTTTTCAATAAATCATTCTATCTTTGGCTAAAAATCCGCAAACATTTTCTGCTCTATAAACTGAGTATGGGAACTTGTGTCAGGAAGGACCATATTGATGGCAAACAAAGCACTACCTTGAGCTTGACTTGGATATCTCTAAAAGCTTGATTTGATCTTTTGGTCCTCATATTCAATGGGATATACTTAGGTGGTTCTTCCTAAAGGCGTGGATATACGAAATTAAGGTTATGATACAATTTTTTTAAAAGCATAGAAGTCGGTACTTGTAGTTTTCAATACCTGCACATACCGAACACCAACTACTTTGGCTAGATTCCAAGGTTATGATTTTATGCAGTTTAGCGTTGCTAAGCCAAAAAAAAAAAATGATGAATATTCATCTCTACAACACATGGGCTTGTTACTCATCTTTTTAATGGAAAATTCTTTTAATGAAGTGATTTTTTTTAAAGCTCTCTTCTCGAAATTCAAACAAGATAGATAAGTAGAACATGTTTGGATATGGTTCTTAAAGAGTTATTTAAGTAAACCTAGCCACAATGTATCATAAGTAGGTTTGAGTGTTTAGTGAGTAAAATGTATAACTTAAGTCATTATAAGATTGCACATTTCATATTTTATAGAACGAGATCAGAACTGTTGTGTCCCCTCTTAATTGAAAATATAGTTCACAAATTCAGATAACATAATATCCTCTTTAAATGGAGCATGAAGTTATCCTTGTAATACCTTGTTTTGTATGAATGCGGTAAGACGAACGTGATTGTCTCATTTCACAAACTTGCATGAAATGAGACAAAACCAGTTAATCAAAAAGAAAAAAGAAAAAGATTTTACATTCAACACAAAACAACTCCTCTCTTTTATTTTTCACCATGTTTATAAAGTATTTATTACATTTAATTTTGAATATTAAATTTTCCATCAAGCCAATCTAGGCTCTGTTTATTAAAAGTAAGCTATAAGTTAGTTGATAGCTGTAAAATTGGCTGATAGTTGATAACATATGATCTATAGCTGAAAAACTAATTAATTAAAATTAATGTCTTTGGTAAATTTAGCTTATAAGGATATAAAACGATATGAAAAGGACATAATTAATTAATTTAAAATAACAATAAATGTGATATTTTTATCCAATATCTCCTATGTTTTGTTATACTCCATTTCCTTTTCCTTTTTTGTTACAGTAGAAAACATAAATTTGAAGAGTTCTCTAAAAGTTTAGTAATGCATACACTTTAATCAATTTCTTGTAAGATGAATAACATGAAATTTTTTGGGAGTTATTTTGGCAAGGAATTAAATAAACTGAGTACAACTCTGTTCAACGAGAAGAAGATATATGTGACATTGTGAACTAGTGGGTGAGAGAGTGGTGAGTGATTGAGGTAGTTATTTTGTATTACAAAAGGATAAAAAACAATAAAAAAATAATAACGTTATAAATGGAAGAAAATGTAAAAAGCTATAAGCTCAAACGCTGCTTGAAATAGCATCTCATAATAAACTATAAGTTGATGAGAAAAGTTGGTTTACCAAACACATCTCTTTTAATCCTACAAGTTTATAAGCTAGTTTAATAAATTATAAGCTAACTTATTACCAAACAGTGCCCTAGTGTAACTGAAGTCATGGTTTGGTCCACTTTATAAGTTAAGGTACTCTGACATCATATGTTCGTTTTGTGTTGAATATTGGAAGTTTGTCCTCTCTTCTATCTGAAATTTTAATATAGCAAACAAAAATTGTTATTATGTGATTTTATTTGTTTATTTGTTTTGTTCTATTTTCTTCTGATACCATTTAGTTAATATTTTTTTTGTATCTTAGCCCTTTTTTTAATATCAATTGCTATTTTTATTAGTTTTGTTTTTAACTATTTTTTTATATATATCTAAAAAAATTTAGGTTTACATTTAGGTTACTATTTCTATTTTTTAAATTCATATCAAAATCCTTTTTATTTTAAATTTGTATTTTCTATTTTTTTTCATCATCTCTCCCTCTTCTCTTTAACTCCTTAAGTCTTTTATTTTTCTTTTCCCGTGATATGTGTCTCACAAATCACGTTGTGCACGATTCTCTCACATTTCGATTTGTCCCAAGCTTTCATCGTTGTACTTTCGATCAATTAAATGTCTTCATCGTATTATGTAACATCCTGATTTTTAAAATTGCAAGTATAGCTTTTTTAATTTTTTTTTAAACGACTCAATAAACATGCAATACAACACTAAAACGACAAAGGGTTATAAATAGATATATCATACATGCTACTTGACAAATATAGTTTTGAAACGGTAACCCAAATATACAAAACCGAGGCTCTAAGACTTGTCAAATCGTCGCTCATACCCCTATGGTATTCTTGGCAAATACCAATGTAGAAGTGTTGCTCCAAGAATGCATGCTTGCATCAAAAAATGAAACATGGACCCACCAACAAAAGTCAATTGTCAATGTGTGTCATAGATACAGTCATTCCTTAACAAAATAAGGATATCCACCAAAAGATGGGCATTGAGGTGTTATATAGAATGCCAATCTGATCACCAGACTAATGACTACAATAACAAGGGTGACATCCACATACAACAAATGTCCCTCCTAAAAGTAACCTCCTTCTCCACACCATTCTCCTCAAATGACAATTCCACCGATGAGATAAGTAGCTTTTACAAGAGAATATTGCAATGTAAACTCTCAGTAAAAACACTAATATTATCTCAAGAGAATATTTTCTCTTTTCTATATGCAAGGAATTTGTTGTAGAGAAATTTCACTCAATTGTTGTGATTTTGGAGTTATTGTTCACAATCTTTATATAGAGAAATATGATGCAATTAGGGATTCTAACTATTGCAGGAACTTTTGCGCAATTTTCAGATGAAGTGTAAGAATCGTACAATTAGTCAGATGTCTTAAATCTTCACGTTAATTGTATCTTCTCTTAGCTTTATGATGACTGATCATTAAGTTAGAAACATCAGAGGATGTATGCATCATAGGATTACATTTATGTCAATGGTTAA
Source organism: Cicer echinospermum (assembly GCA_002896215.2). Taxonomy (NCBI): domain Eukaryota; kingdom Viridiplantae; phylum Streptophyta; class Magnoliopsida; order Fabales; family Fabaceae; genus Cicer; species Cicer echinospermum. The sequence goes on along the minus strand of PGTU02000007.1, from coordinate 16,605,873 downwards.
AGTAGAGGATAACTTCCATAAGAGAATAACATATTATTTGACTTCGGTCAGTTGAGAGACAGTGAATGTTGAAGTGTTGACTTTTTTAATAGTGTTGACCAGAGGATCAAATAGTTCTTTAGTTGCATTTAACAAACACATACATATTGGAGTAAGCATTAAGGCACGTTAATTAGAGTCACATTGAGGTGTGTTGATCGAAGTCTTGACATGATTACATAGAGGAGGAGTGATAAAGCGTCATATACTCAAACAATCACTATTAGAGCTTGTGTTAGAACATCTGCAAATCTCAAGAAAATACATTAAAACATAAATAGTTCTCACACATATTATCTTATCATCAAAACCGAAACTAAAGGTTATTTTTCTCCAAATCAATTTGGTTCTAACAATCTCCCCCATTTTTTATGAAGGCAAACACTTATATTTGGGAACAGTTATTTAGCATGTAAACCTGAGTAAAAATGTTAACACAATAATGATATTAGTATTATTTAGCATGTAACCCCTTATTCTTTAGTGTGTAACCATTATTTGATAAAGATTAAAAAAGTTAAAGACAATTTTGAAAGAAACCAAACAATTTCTCTAGACAAAACTTTTTCTCAAGGCTTCTCCCCTTTTGTTATCAGACAAAAAGAAAGAAAAATAAGAAATTATGAGTTCAATTTTACTAATAAAGATACAAATTACAAATATAAAAAATAAAAAAGCCTAAGGGTTTGGATTGTTCAAGTGAGCTAGTCTTGATTGTTGGCCTATATTCCATGAAAACCTCAACTTTTTCTTCAAACCTTGCAAATACGTCTTTCTTCCCAAACTAAGAAGGGTCAACGAGGTAGGGAGAAGATGAAGGGGCATCAATTTCAATATAGAAACTAGAGCTTGAAGCAACCATTATAGTTGGGACCTCTAGAAGTGGTATCTCAACTTGTGGAAAATTTATCTAAATTATTTATTGGATAATAATTTATTTAAGTTACGGGAAAATTTATTATTGACAAAATTTTTAAGATGTCACATGTTACTTATAAATTCATCTGTCAATTGAGTTGTGACAAAAGTAAATATTTTTACTAAAGTAGATTGAAAAGTGAGTGAGAAGACATAAAGTAAGTTAGATATTTTACTAACCAATATATTTTTAACAAAGGTAGTAAGATTTGTGTGGCTATAAATAAGCCACGTCTCCCTAAATATAACATTATAACACCCCAAATTTTATAACAAACTATTTTATTAATTAAATAGAATTTTAGATAATTAATTTGATGCTAAAATTGTTTTAGAATATATCTTGATTATCTTTATGATTATTTTTCTTTATATGTGTATTTTCTATGATGTGTTTATTTGTACATATTTGACTAAGTAAGTGATATAAATAACAAATATTATATTTTATTATTTCATACATTTTTTTCTATAAATAATAGTATTTTAGTGTACATATTTTAATGTATAAAATTTTAGGTGATTCTACGTGACGTGCGTTCGTAGTTAATGCGATATTTTCTTGTTTGTTTGACTACTGTTAAGTATGCACATAATTATATTTACCTTCTTTAAAATAAATATATCCTATTTTAATTATTTATTTTACAAATAATTATCTTGAAGTATTAGTAATATTGCTATTGAGTTTCTTTATTTTCATTCGGTTATTATGGTATGATGATGTATTTTTATGTGATTATTTTGAAAAATATTATAGTAATACTTATATTTATCATTTTGAATATGAGAGTTTTGGTTAAAATTAGATTTATCTATGTTAAAGAAAAAAATAATATTATGTTAAAATGAGTGTTTTGGAGAAAAAAATTTTAGCGTGGATCAATAAAATAAATTATTTATTAAGGACTTCTAGAAATACTAGAAAATGAATTTTTGGACCAGACGACTGTTTACACCCCTATTTTCTACATATGCACATTAAATTGGACTGTTTGGACTTTTCTTTTCTACACATGGAGTTGTTCATTACACCCCCATTTCTGCCTTAGACTGGACTCCCATGTGTTGGGCCTTATAGACTATTTTACTCTTGCACTTGTACATCCGTCATCTACACCCCTCAATCTGCAATTAAAAACAACAAGCAAAAAAAAAAAAACATAATATAGCAGCCGCACCATGGCATCAACACCATCTTCATCTCAAATTCGTTCCACCAATTCTTTGCCATTTTGAAACGATCTCAACCTCTACCTCTACAAAATCGGCCACTAAATCCATTTTTGGCAACAATTTTTCGATCGTGACTCCGTTTAATCAGAAACTGTTGCTCGTGTTTCTTTGGGCGAGCTGTTTTTGACCGATCCCGATCACCACATTTGTCGTCTCAAAAAACTGACATCGTTTTTGGATTCCCCTCGTTGAAACCTTCAAGAAGCATAACTCATTTGTATTTTTTGGTGAAGTTGACGTCAGACCCTTTTGGGCACTCTAACGAGTCGTCACGTCTTAATGATTTTGTGAACTCGTCGTTTATTATTCGAACTTGCTCGCTGGCTGTTGTCGATCTATAGTTGCTGTTGAAAATTTCTATTGATTTCTGTGTTTGAGAAAGCGTCTAAATAAGGTAAGGGGTGAGAGAACGTTTGAATTCATGAGCATAATATATTGTGAGATGAACGAGAACACTGTATTTCCCAAAAATTCATCTGGGGCTCGCTACGTACGACAGAAGCCCTTTGAGAGATAAATTGATTAATGTGAAATATGATAATTGTGAGATTAAAATGTGAAATTGAAATTTTTATAAGGTGTTCATTGATTTAATTTTCGATACTTTTGTGTTAGTTGATATTGGTCATTATTGTAATGTTGGATGTTGAATGAAATTATGTGCCTATGCTTGATTAGATGAATTTATGTGATGTGTTAATAAAAGATGGATGCATGGTATGATATATGTTTACGTGATAATAATGATGATTTTTGATTGATGGTAGTGATCTTATAAAATTGTGATGAGTTTATATGATGATCATGATTAAGTATGATTAATGATATTATAAAACTGTGATGAGAATATTGAAGTACCCCATAGTTTATGAGATAGTGATGATTCCTAAAGATGATGCTCTTAACAGAGTAGTCAAAGCTAACGAGGGGAGAAAATAAATATTGAGAATTTGTGAAATGAAGATTATTTTGTCATCATATAGGTAGGGTCTGACAAGCCTAGTGATTCTGGGGAAGTACAACTGAATGAGCCTGATCGTGGCGGTCTACTGTTGAGCCTTAATGCAAGACTGTTAGACTTTGGAGGTATTCAGGTGGGAAATTCCTAGGTGACTTGGAGGTAGCACTCCAAATGTCGGGAGCTACCATGCAACACACGTTTACCTCGACTATCGCGTATATGTATCTCGGGTTGAGTTGAGGGGATCTATGAGGATAGGGCCAATTTGAATTTTCCGTCCACTAGGATGGACACATAGTATCAAGTCTCCTAACCAAGTACTTCAGAGTTAGAATGGTACCACATTGTGAAGTAGAAAATAAGCTCATGCATTGTATTGTATTTTCTTGTGATTGTTTTGCTGTGATTAATACGTATCATGTGTGACAATAAATTATCTTAGATAATTTGATGTTATAGTGAAATGCATTGATTTTACTTGAGTGATTTTAACTTTATAATGTGATGTTTTTCGTTGAAGAATGTTTGTGTTATGATACAGTGTATTATGATTGTTTCCGTGTTCTTCTTACTTATATTATGCTATTAACATGATTTCAAAATTCACCTCCTTTGTTGTTTGTGTTTTACTGGCTTGACCCTGTGTTTGGGAAATTGCTGTTATTACAGGTTAATGAGTCTTGAAGTTCAAGTTTGAGAGAAAACCCACTCTGATAGGTGATGCCGGGAATTAAGAGTTGTAATTTATATTTTAGTTATGTAATTACAAATGACTTTTTATATGAAAACCTTAGTACTAGTAAATTTTTGGAATTAAAATAAGAATTTATAGTTAAATCAAGTTCATTACGATTAAATTATTTTATTTGAGTAATAAAGTTTGAATTGTTCCATGTGTACTTTGAGAAACGCGATATCCTAAATTAAAAAAATAAAAGTTTTTATTTTCTTGGAAACAGATTTTTATTTATCCGCTGCAAATTTTATAGAAATATGATATATATATATATATATATATATATATATATATATATATATATATATATAATATATATATATATATATATATATATATATATATATATATTATTTTGGGGTTTAGGGTGTTCCAAACATCACACTTACACTTAATTGATTGGCTTATAAAGTAAACTAATAACATCCCTCCCTTCTTATATTTCTTTGTCGTTCTACTTCCTCCCCCTTCTATTCTTCTATTTTTTTTCTTAGATAAAAAAAATGTGTGGGTGCTTTGTTGGAAACACAAAACCTTCATTTTTCTCCAAGATCCAAACCTTATTTGAGAAAATTCCTTGAAGAGAAAACCTTTCTCTCTTCATTGTGAAGCTTTCAAGCAAATTTACTTGAGGTAAACTTTCTATTCTCTTCCCCATTTATATGAAAATATATTTTAATTGTTGTGGAAGAATGAATAATTTGTAGGTTCTTTAAACAAACTATCAGAGTCGGCCCAAGGGAGAGGTGCATAAAGCCCTTATTTCAGGCCTCGCCAAAAAATAATGTTTTTACTTTAATTTTTATATGGTACAAAGGCTCAATAATATATGATTAAAACTCTTTAACTATACACAATAAACAAAAAAATGCCTCCAAAAAATTTTTAATTTCCAATTTTGGGCATTATCATCATTTGAATTGATATGTGTTGTGTGTTGATTATATTATTATTCAATTAAAATCGATGCAACTATTTGTGTGTTGGAAGAATCTTTTGATCTTAAATGCATTCATTTTCACTAAAAGCATCTAAAATTAAAGACAAGATATTGTTTTTCACTAAAAAATATCATATTAATATTAAAAGATTTGTCTGAAACTTTGCTATTCAACGATACAAAAGTTTTTTCGTCTTTGATCCTACTTCTTTGTTCCTTGCTTTGATTTTATTTTTCATTTTGAACTTTCATCGAGTGATTAGCTCTTGTTAGTGGCCATAATTTACTTAGGTATGTGTTTTTAATTTATTCGTCTCTTTTATATCTGTTAAGTATAAAGTAACTATACATCTACTAAGCTGTTTGGTAGTGTTTGCTAAAGAGTTTGATAATCATAAACACAAAATCGATCATCACCATCACTGTAACACCCCGACTTTTAACAGCGCAAGTGTATTTTTTTTTTCAAAAATCAACTAATGAAAAACCAAAGCATAACACAAACGATAATTGTCATAATTAATTACATCATAATTATAACAAACTGAAATAGTTGTGAGGCGATAAACTAAAATATTCAAATATAAAATACGCAGGGGCTATGAGACCTATCAGTCGTCGCTCATACCCCTGGGGTATTCTTGCCAGACACATGTACAAGTACTGCTCCAAGAAATACTAATCCCCATGGTCATGTCAAAAAAATGGAACATGGACCCACCAAGACAGAAATCATCTGACCGTATAAGTATAGTTACAGTCATCCCAAAATGAAATAAGAACAACCACCAAAAGAAAGATATCAAGTCCCTATACAACAAAACTAATCTGATCATACTCTAGCAACTACAATAACATGGGTGACCTCCACACACTCCAGAAGTTCCGTCTGACGCAGCATCCATCTTCGAGGTAACATCATCCTCATCAACATCCATAGATGGATCGCTCTCTTCAGAAGTCAGATCCACCCACGAGATAGGGGGCTTCGCCAGCGCCAAGACCTCAAAACAGTCTGCTACTTTAGTGATAGTCAGAAAAGGATCATTCACTGGAAGAGGAAGCTCTGACTCGGCCAGCCTAGATGGCCCTACAATCTCTCGCTCCATGGGCATCGGCCCCTTATCCTTTCTGCCAGTCCCTGGTCCAACCACTGTATCCTCAGCTCCCACAACGGCCTCTGCCTCCACTCTAACTGAGGAATCCTTCGCATCTTTCCAAGCTCCACTCATCCCAAGCACTAACCCAGAAGGTACCGGTAATCGATCTTCTCGCGAGTGAGTTCCAAAAAATACTGCCCCAGCTTTCCTACTAGTCCTCACTACCCTCCCGGTATAAGTGGCCCTGCTTGAGATGGGGTCATATAACCAAGCAGTCGGCGAGTCTCGATCAGGGAAGTCTAACGACGTCTCTATCGTCAAGGTAAGAGTCGGTGGAATGAACTCGGGTATCATCTAAGGGAAAAGCCCAAATTTCCACAATAATTGTAAAGGGTCACCAACCGAAATTAACAAATAACACTTAGCAAAATTCTTATATTTTCAAATGCTCAAAAGAACCTTTCGTCTTAGCGTACTCCTCGAAAGGGTTTTCATATGTCCAAAAATGCATAAACAATGTTGAAAAATAAAGTTTTGACAAATTGCACTGTCGTAGCTGAATACAACAAAGAAAATGCAAATTTTCAGTTCTAAAATAGCTCTGGATCAATCAACACTTCGAATATTCATTAAATCAATTATGAACACATAATTACATCCAAACTTAATCAACCCAACTTCACACCTCAAAGCAATTACGACAAATCACAACAACAACATAATATGTATATACAATCATCATAGTATGGCAAACATAACTCGCATGCCAAACACTCTAATGCAATGCGTATATGCCACAATGCATGATTCCAGAATTCCAAACCAAAACCCTCCTTGAAGGGCGCAAATCATAATTGTACAGCCTCTCACAGACCAGTACTAATTACCAAGCTGCAATCTCTCACGGATCAGCATGATTTACTAGCGTGCAGTCTCTCACAGACCAGCATGATTTTCTAGAGTGCAATCTCTCACAGATCAGCACGACGCGACAATCCCCGCAAGGATAAGATGAACCAACAATTCACATGGCATCATCCCGTGGCCCATCATGGTCACCACTATCACTATGGCCCCATCGCGGTCACCATGTGCTATGAAATGCATGAGCATACTCTAACTTTTTTCACCATAATCATTAAGTAAGTGCAGCTATTAAAAGATTCCCCATTTTTAAAACTCAGTTAACACAAATTATTTTTCAAATACAACAGAGAGCATACCCAAACATATTTATTAACACCAATTTCAATTTCCACAAACACACATAAATCACCTTTCTAAATTCAATCCACACATAAATTGAATTAAATTTATTTTCCACCAACCCACACATAAATTGAATTAAATTCTTTTCCACCAATCCACACATAAATTTTTTCTCAAAAATTCATAATATTAATTATGAACACCTCAATTTCACCAAACATGAGTCACTATATTTTTTCAAACATTAATCCCCCGCAACAATACTCAATATTTTAAATTTTTTTTTTACAAAAAAATAAAGAAAAGACAATAATTATCACATGGATGTGATGAGAGTCCAAACCAAGTAGAATTTCAGAAGGTCTTCAAATCTACGACACTACTTGGAAAGTCCAATATCATTCAAGCCTTCAGCAAGTTAAACAATGAGTATTTGCTCATCTTCTATAGTCTGAATAGAAGTGTTGTAATGATAATACACATCTCACCAAGTGGTGGTTAACTAAAGATAAATGAACCCAAAAAACTTTACAACCACTGATCCCAGATTATGCCACTTGAAAATTCTAAAAGTGATAGAGAACTTAAGGTGGAACTTTGTCGCAAGTCAAATTATGTGATGCATACAATATATACTATAACTTTGGTGCCAAAGAATAAATGGGGATGACTAACACATGATGTGAAAACCTAAAAACAGCACAAAAAGCACAGTTCCAACGGGTTCTTCATAAATATACGCCAAACCCAAAAAATGGACATAAGTTTCAAGAATGACAACAGACTGGGTGAGAAAGTTGCACACATTCAAGCTCCAGAGAAACTCAAGTGAGAAAAATCACAATGAATATTGCAAAATCAGCTTAGATGCAATTGTTTTTCTTTTTGGTATTTAACATTAAGCATTATTCTCTACAAGTGCCTTAGATAACCAAAGAAAACACACAAATCATACAATTTGAATTACTCCAATAATATCACTATTCCTAATTTTCCTAAACTCATATAAATCACATCTCCAAAAGTTCATAATAATCGTTACGAACACATAAATCACACCAACTGTAAATCACCACAAACCACATTAATATATCAGAGTTCTCTCCACCGCTAACTCGGTGCCAACGGTCTCGATTCCTTTTCGAGACTCAAGGAGCTAACTACATAAACATGAATATTTATAACAATTTATAAAAATTTGGAAGGAGCCCTTACCTTAACGTTAGCTCTAACACGCGATTACGGTACCATAATTAATTCCGGTAAAATTTAAGTTTGTGACATCGCGTCAAAAACTAGATCACTAGCACCGCAGCGTGGCGATGAGCAACTTTCTCTTCTGTCACTTCTCGAATGGAAGCTTAGATCAAGTAAATAAATGGGGGTTTGTGTTTTATGGTTTTAGTTTTGTTTTTGGAAAACAAAGGAAAGAAGGAGAAGAAGATTCACGATTGCTTTCTGTTTCTCTGTCCGTTTCCTTGCTTTCTTATCTATATATATATATATATATATTATTAAAACCAAACTACAAATATTCTAAAAATATCTAGATATTTTATAAAATTACCATTTCACCCATCACTTCCCAAACCACTTTTTGTTAAAAATATCAACTCTAGTTGCAACTCAGTTGATAGATACAATTTTCAGCAACCCGAGGTATTTTTAACAAAATTGTCCGATATTAAATTCTTCGTAACGTAAATAAATAAAACTATTGCTCGACGAATAATTTAATCGGGGATCCAAAAATATTTTTGGCATTAAATTCACAAAATACTAAAATACAATAATTTGGCTAAAAAGCCTCAGAGTTCAACACTAAAATACCTTAAAATACCCTAAAATTGCATAATTTATGATTTAAAAACTATGAGTCTTACAATCACCATCACCATCGCTGTCATCATCACCAACTTGCCCCAAGGTCTTCCCCTGTTCAACCTCAATCCTTAACCCCTATTCAATCTCTTCATCTAGGTAACTCTCTCTACAAGCGACACCATCATTCATCAACCTCAACCCGAACCCGAACCCCAACCCCTGCCCATGTTTCACACCACAACCAACATCACCATCACAAATCAACCCCATCCCGTGCACCTACTTACTTCTTATCCACTAGTTATGAACTGAGTAAGGAGCATAATCACCAACTACTTTTGGTAGATTCCAAGGTTATGATTTTATGCACTTTAACCTTGCTAAGCTAAGAAAAAATGATGAATCTTCATCTCTACAACACATGGGCTTGTTACTCATCTTTTTAATAGAAAACTCTTTTAATGAAGTGATTTTTTTTAAAGCTCTCTTATGGAAATTCAAACAAGATAGATAAGTAGAACATGTTTGGATATGGTTCTTAAAGTGTTATGTAAGTAAACCTCACTACAATGTCCCGTAACTATCATATTTTGGGATTATTGAGCATATATGGGAGTTAGATTACACAATGTTTCGTGTTCCCATTTTTGGTTGCAAGTGGGTCGATAATAATAATGGCGTTCGAATTGATGAGTCAGGGTTCTTGCTTATCGATTTTAATAGGGTGGGATACAAAGATGAGCCTTTTATTTTAGCGTCACAAGCTCAACAAGTGTTTTATGTCACTAATCCTGCTGATAATAAATGGTCTGTTGTCCTATCGACCAATAAAATAAGTGATTATAACAATAACGATGAAGATGTTGGTAATGTTCCTTTCTTTGCGACATCACAACCACGTGAAAATTGATTCAACTGATGATGGTTTATATCTTAGAGATGATCGCGATGAGGGAATTTGGATTAATCCATCGTTTCGTATTTTTAAAAGACAAACAAATGTGAATCCCACCAGGAAAAGAAGGAGGAGGACATCTTAAGGTGTTTAAGTGTTTTATATAAGCCATGTAATTTGAACTCATCATGTAATTACACTAAGTTCATGTAATTTAAGTGTTTGACCTGCCAGAACTGAGTATTTTAGCATTTAGCTTGAACTGTATTTGATTTTCTGCTTATACTGAACTTGAACTTGAACTTGAAAAAGCTATGTTTGACTGGGCATTTTACTTGAACTTGAACTGATCCCAAATCTGAACTGAGCATATAATTTAGCATTGATTTATAGGTATTTAACTAATTATTTGGAAAAAAATCCAAATATAGGTATTTTATTGAAACTGAACTGAAATTGTAATTTAGCATATTTAACTTGAACTGAACATAAACTTATAATTTTCCTGCTCTTTTGTCCATAAGCGTTGTAAAAGGCTTTCATTACAAACATTTTACAACGCTTTTTGTCCATAAGCGTTGAAAAATGCTCATATAGCACTTTTATATAGTCTTTTAAAGCGCTTGTTGTAAAAGCATTGTAATAGGGTTAGGTCTTTTAGCGCTTTTATATAGTCTTTTAAGCGTTTATTGTAAAAGCAATGTAATAGGGTTAGGTCTTTTAGCGCTTTTATATATTCTTTTAAAGCGTTTGTTGTAAAAGCGTTGTAATAGGGTTAGGTCTTTTAGATATTTTAAAGCGCCTTTTCGACAAGTGTTGTAATATGGTGTTTAAGTAAACTAATAATAAGAAACCACTTCAGTTTATTCTTCATTATGTACTCTCCCTACGAACTTGACAGTGCGAAACCTCCTCATTTTCATCGTCGTTACTCTCCATCTTCGTTACTCTCCATACGAAACCTACTAACCATCTTATCCCTCTTCACTACTATCCCTACGAACCCTCCTCACTAATATGCCTACAAACCCTATCCATACGAACCCTACTCGAACCCTCCATACGAACCCTCTCCATACGTATTTTGTAACACCCCGTTTTTCAAAGCGAGGGTGTATTTTTTTTTTCAAAAGGAATTAAAATAAAACAGAGAAATAAATAAGGTAACACACATCTGGATAAATATTTAAGTCGTAACACAACGACAAATAAGTCCACAGAATTTATGAGCAGCGGAAAAATTCCCAATCCATGAATTCAAAATATATATATAACAAAAGTAGTACAGTCTTCCAGTTTAAAAATAAACGCAACCCAAAAGAAAGACGTCCGTTCCCTCTGTGACAACCTAGTCTGATCATTTTACAAAACAACTAAACACCCTGAGTGATCACCACGCGCCCCGTGAGATCCTCCTAACGTAGCCGCAGTCAAGCGTTCCCATCTCCATTCCCGTCCGTAGGGTACGAACCGGTAGGATCGTCCTGACTCTCATCTGAGGGCAAAGCCCAGATTTCCACAATAATTGTAAAGGGTCACCAACCAAAAAAATAACAGTTAACACATAGCAATTAAGTTTTTAAATGCACAAAATAACTTTTCAACTAAGCATGCACCTTAACAGGATTTTCAATATGCGAAAAGTTCATACAATACTTTGCCAATTAAAAATGAAAGTAAAATGAGGTTCTCAATCCCCTAATTATAACATAACAAATCAAGACATGGATAGTTTCATGAGCAAACAATCATACAACTAAAACTGAGGATTTTCACTGAGCCAATCGATTTCCAAATCGATTTCCTAAAGGTTTTTAGTGAAATTTTGAACTCTGGCTTGATTCAATCGATTGGGAAATCGATTGAGTGAGTACTGAGCCCCAGGTTTTAAGCCAATCGATTTCCGAATCGATTTGGTCGGATATGGGTGAGTCCCTAACTTAAGGCCAATCGATTGCCAAATCGATTTCTTAAATGATTTCGAAAAACTGATTACAAAATCGATTGGCCAATCGATTTTGTTACTTTAGCCAATTCCCTGTTAACCCATCAAATCGATTGGGAAATCGATTTCCCTGTATATTCTTCCAAAAATTCATAAACTAACTCAATCACATTCATGCATAATCTCAAATCCTAACACTTAGCACTGATAACGCAATCGCTACAACATCGTTAATTTCGAAATAGTATTGCAAGCAAACATGTTATCACCAAATTCCAAAACATAACAATTAACATTTATAACACAATTAATACAACATCGTTAATTTCGAAATAGTATTGCAAGCAAACATGTTATCACCAAATTCCAAAACATAACAATTAACATTTATAACACAATTAATACAACATCATGGGTTTCAAAATGGTATTGCAATCCAACATGTTATCACCAAATTCCAAAACATAACACTTATAACACAATTACTACACATACCAAATGAACCAACAATTCACAATTTAACAGGGTGTAGTCTCTCACGGACAAACACCTGTGCAGTCTCTCACGGACAAACACAATTCCCTCAGGAACGTAAGTCGTAAACGTACCACCTATCACGGGTCAGTACTGTTTACCGAGGTGCCACCTATCCGGGTCAGCACAACTTACCAAACGTAAATCGTAAACGTACTGTCTATCACGGACCCGTACCGTTTACCAAGGTGCCACCCATCCCGGGTCAGCACGATTTACCAAAGCACACATAAGTAAACGAGACATTAAGAGATTCCCCGTTCTTAATTCTCATCTAACTTAAACAAGGGCGTAGTCTCTCACGGACAAACCCCTGTGCAGTCTCTCACGGACAAACATAATTCCCTCAGGAACGTAAGTCGTAAACGTACCACCTATCACGGGTCAGTACTGTTTACCGAGGTGCCACCTATCCCGGGTCAGCACAACTTACCAAACGTAAATCGTAAACGTACTGTCTATCACGGACCCGTACCGTTTACCAAGGTGCCACCCATCCCGGGTCAGCACGATTTACCAAAGCACACATAAGTAAACAAGACATTAAGAGATTCCCCATTCTTAATTCTCATTTAACTTAACGATTTTCAAAACAAAACATTCAGTAAATAAGTCATTAAGAGATTCCCCATTCTTAATACTCATTTACTAAAACGATTTTCAAAAACAAATATTAAGTAACCGAGACATTAAGAGATTCCCCATTCTCAACGCCCAGTTAACTTAACAATTTTCAAAAACAAAATATTAAGTAACCGAGACATTAAGAGATTCCCCATTCTTAACGCCCAATTAACTTAAATGATTTTCAAAAACAAATATTAAGTAACCGAGACATTAAGAGATTCCCCATTCTTAACGCCCAGTTAACTTAAATGATTTTCAAAACAAATGTTAAGTAACCAAGACATTAAGAGATTCCCCATTCTTAACGCCCAGTTAACTTAAACGATTTTCAAAAACAAAATATTAAGTAACCGAGGCATTAAGAGATTCCCCATTCTTAACGCCCAGTTAACTTAACAATTTTCAAAACAAAATATTAAGTAACCGAGACATTAAGAGATTCCCCATTCTCAACGCCCAGTTAACTTAACAATTTTCAAAACAAAATATCAAGTAACCGAGACATTAAGAGATTCCCCATTCTTAACGCCCAGTTAACTTAACAATTTTCAAAAAAAAAAATATTAAGTAACCGAGATATTAAGAGATTCTCCATTCTTAACGCTCAGTTAACTTAATAGTTTTCAAATTCCACACAAAACAAACTCAAACAAATTCTCACATTCAATTCATAATTCACACCAAAACACATCAATCAACAAACATCAACTATGAACATGCCAAATACGATGAACACAAATCAACATAATAAATTTCATTTATTCACAATCTTACATACATGAGGTAAAATCATTTTTCCCAAAACAATACTCCAATCCTAACACAATTCGTTTCCACACAACCACAGATAAGGCCCTAGATGCAAACTAAAAGTTTGGAAGGAGCCCTCACCTTCGCGTTAGCTCTAACGTGCGTTTCCGGTACCGCGAGCAAATCCGGTAAAAATCTCCGCTCGCAACGTCGCCTCCAAATTGGTCCCCTAGCACCGTAGCGTGGTAGTGAGCAACTTTCCCTTCTAACTCTTTGCGAAATGAAGCTTGGATCTAGAATAAACGGAGGGGTTTGTGTTTGGATCTCAAATACCGTTTTTCTTCGTTTTCGAATCAAAGAGGAAGAGTGGAGTTGCGAAATCCTTGTTCTAACTCTCACCCAACCTTGGGTTACTAGTTTTGAAGAAAAGAAAGCGACGAAAATGAAAACGGGAGAAGGAGGGAAATTGGTCGCGGGTAGCAGAGGAAGAAGATGGAAAATTCGAATTTTCCTTCCTTTCTTTTTCTTTCCTTTGTTTTTCCTTTCTTCCTTTTTCCTTCTTTCCTTTATATAACCTTTTCTTTTCCTTTTCCTTCCTTCTAATTTCCTTTCTTTCTATTCTCTCCAAGCAAACATATATATATATATATTAAACATAACTTAACAGATATCTCAAAATATCTAGATATTTGTTAAATTACCATTTCACCCGTAACGCATTAAATTCTCCGTAAAGGATTTACCGCACTTAATTTAATTTATTTATCGACGAGCAATTCTAATCGGCATCAAGGTAACTTTTTGATCATATAAACTCCAAAATGTTATTACTTTGGCTAAAAAAGCCTCCGAGCCAAAATCCCAAAATACATAAAAATGCATAAAGTGTACTTCATTACGTACTCTCCCTACGAACTTGACAGTGCGAAACCTCCTCATTTTCATCGTCGTTACTCTCCATCTTCGTTACTCTCCATACGAAACCTACTAACCATCTTATCCCTCTTCACTACTATCCCTACGAACCCTCCTCACTAATATGCCTACAAACCCTATCCATACGAACCCTACTCGAACCCTCCATACGAACCCTCTCCATACGTATTCATGTGCCCTCTTTTCATTTTTCCTACTTAAGAGAAGTCATAGATTTTTTGTTGTCAGGTATTATATTTATTAATTTGCTGTTGTCACTAAACTGCATGTTGAACTTATACTGCTACTTAGACTACTGCATGTTGAACTTGTTGAAGTTATATGATGAATCTTCATCATATGCATATTTTTCATTGTTTTTAAGTCTTAATTTGATATATTTTGTAAATTTTTTTTATTTGCTTTAATGAAATATTTATGTTCTTATTTCCTTGATTAAGTAGGGATTTTTCGGAGTTTTGCGTTGTTCTTTTGTTTTAATGCAGTGCTGAATTTTGTTGAGAAATCAACATGACCTATGTGGAGTATTTCTGACATATCTGGAGTTTTAGATGTCCAATTGGGGTCAAACCAAATGCAAATGATAACTATGATCCATAGCTACAACTTTCATGAACACACTGAAACCAAATTCAGAATGAAAAGAGGAGAAACATGCACGAATCAATCACTTCACCAGAAAAGGTTTGACATATACATCAATTGAATATGAAATGATTAGCTTACTATAATCACTAAAAAACTAATCAATCTCATTTTTTCAGATTCAAGCAAAACCCGCCGCACCACAAATCTTTCAGAAATCAGCCGCACCGCAAATGCAGGCTTGTGGTAAAAATAAATTTGGCAAAATTCAAAAACTGGATCATGGAAAATTAGTTGCTGCTTCTAAAATAAGTCATCAACGCCTTTCTCGATTTGGGTCGTGTCTTGACATACAAGAAAAATTGAATATGGACAACAATGATTCATGTATCATACACATAGAGAAAGCTATTTTCGGAGATGAGTATGAAGAATTACTTGATAAATAGCACATTTATGAACTTCTCAATCATAAAGAGTTGAGTGCTACTGTCATCATCATATACATTAGGTTATTGCATCACTGCCCATAAGCTAATTTGTTGGTAATTCATTTTAATTGCATCACTGCTACATTTATTGGTAATATAATCTAATTTGATATTTTCATTGAAGGTTTTTGTATGAAAAGTTGGTGAGCATGCGTAAATTGTCAAATAGAGTTTCATTCTTATCTCCCCATAAGATGTCCATGTTTAAACTCGACCCAATTAACATAAAAAAATATGTCGTTGATATACTTTTGGAAAATAAAGAGAATGATAAATTGTTTCTTGTGCCAAATAATTCAGGGTAATTATATATTCTTTATCTATATCTTTTTTAATTTATGATACTTTATCAGTGGTGTAAACAAAGTTGTCAACCAAATTTTTGTTGTTGTAGGCAACATTGGGTGTTGCTTACTATCAATGCCACATATGAAATTATATACTATTTAGATCCACTGCACGGTCATTATAACAGTCACTCGGATATAAAGAATATCTTCGATATGTAAGTAATATTTATTTATTTCTTACATATATAAATAATCTGTTTGGTAATTGAATAATAATCACATTTATTTTGATAATGCTTTACAATTTTTCCATGCTCAAAAGGGTGCTATAGTGTCGAAGCGTAAGTCAAACAACATTACATTGATTCCAATAAAAGTTGGAAATTATTGTTATAGAACTTAATTATATGTCTTTAAAATTTCATTTACAATTAATGCATAAATATTTATTGGCGTACATGTTTTATTTTATGGTGTCCTCCGCAAACTAACAAGATAGACTGCAGATACTATATATTGCGATTCATGAAGGAGATTGTTGATATGAATCAAAATATAATTCAAAAAACGATACGTTATTTTCATTATATTTTGATTTCATATGTAAACTATATATATATATATATATATATATATATTTGATTCTAATTTATTTATGTTCAAATATTATATCGCATAGTACTTTGACAATTCCAATTCAACATACTCTGAAAGTGGTCTAACTGAAATAAAGGAAGATTGGTATCAGTATGTGATCGAACTAAAATTTATATAATTTGTTTAATAGATGAGTTTCACATTGTAAACTATTATATATTGTATTTTTGTGTGTGAACTGGTCATTATTTTAATTAGTTTATTTTATTTTTTGTTATAGTAGGGTAAAATATGAAATTGCTGGAAAATTGACATGCTGGAATTGGCATGCTGGAAATTGCTGACCATTATCTTAATTACTGACATGATTGTTACTGTGCATATGTAATTGATATTGTGGATATGTAATTGTTGTGTATATGATATTGTTGTTGTGAATATGTACTGAATATAGTACTTATGTAATTGAACTTGTTGTTGTGAATATGTTTTGAATTAGAAATTTGCAAGTGTGTCAATATGTGTCAATATGATTTTGGAAAAAAATTGAAAGACAATGCTTCTTTATAAAAATGCCACTAAAGACTTGTTTAAAAATGTCAAACCAACGTTTTTTTAAAAATGCCATTAAAAAATGTCAATTAGATTTACAGCGCTTTTAATAAAAAGCACTGTAAAACTAGTATAAAAAATGCACCTACTACAACGTTTTTTTGAGAAAGCGCTGTAAAACGAGTATAAGAATGCACCTATTACAGCGCTTTTGTGAAAAAAAAGCGTTGTAAAACTAGTACAACAAGCAACACTTATTAGAATAGATTTAAGCGATGTAAAACGCGTACAACAAGAAGCGCTATTTAGAATAGATTTACAGCGCTTTTTACAAAAAGCGCTGTAAAACAGGTATAACAAGTGCGCTCTATATGCACCTATTACATCGCTTTTTTAAGAAAAGTGCTGTAAAACTACACTAAGAGAAGTATTGATCGCTATATATTACAACACTTTTTATTTTAAATAGCGTTGTTGTATCTTTTAACAACACTAGATACTATCACCCTTAAAAGTGTTGTAAACAACTTAAAAAAAGGCGTTGTAAAAGGTTATTTTTGGCGTAGTGTGAGTAAAATGTATAACTTAAGTCATTATGAGGTTGCACATTTGACATTTTATAGAGCGAGATCAGAACTGTTGTGTCCCCTCTTTGTCAAAAATATGATTCACAAGCTTAGATAACATGATCTCCCCTTTAAGTGGGCAAGAAGTTATCCTTGTAATACCTTGTTTTGTATGAATGCGGTAAGACGAACGGGATTGTCTCATTTCATAAATTTGCATGAAATGAGACAATCCCAGTTTATCAAAAAGAACAAAGCTAAAGATTTTACATTCAACACAAAATAAACTCCTCTCTTGTATTTTTCACCACGTTTATAAAGTATTTATTACATTTAATTTTGAATATTAAGTTTTCTATCATACCAATCTAGGCTTTGTTTATTAAAATTAAGCTATAAGTTAGTTGATAGCTGTAAAACTGGCTGATAGCGGATAACCAATTATCTATAGCTGAAAAACTAATTAATTAAAATTAAAGCCTTTGGTAAATTTAGCTTTTAAAAATATAAAATGATACGAAAAGGACATAATTATTTAATTTAAAATAACAATAAATGTGATATTTTTATCCAATATATCCTGAGTTTTGTTATACTTCGTTTCCTTTTCATTTTTTGTTACAATACAAACATAAATTTGAAGAGTTCTCTAAAAGTTTAGCAATGCATACACCTTAATCAAATTCTTGTAAGATGAATAACATGAATACTTTTTGGAGTTATTTTAGCAAGGAATTAAAGAAACTAAGTACAAATCTGTTCACCGAGAAGAAGATATACGTGACGTTGTGAACTAGTGGGTGAGAGAGTGGTAAGTAAGTGGGGTAGTTATTTTGTATTACATAATAATAATAATAATAATAATAATAATAATAATAATAATAATAATAATAATAATAATAATAATAATAATAATAATAATAATAATAATAATAATCATCATAATCATAATAATAATAATAATAATAATAATAATAATAATAATAATAATAATAATAATAATAGGTTTATAAATGGAAGAAAATGTAAAAAGCTATATGCTCAAACAGTGCTTAAAATAGCGTCTCAAAATAAACTATAAGTTGATGAGAAGAGTTTTTTTTACCAAACAAATCTCTTTTAATCCAACAAGTTTATAAGCTATTTTAATAAACTATAAGATAACTTATTGTCATTACCAAACAATGCCCTAGTGTAACATAAGTCATGGTTTGGTCCACCTTATATGTTAACATATGGTTGTTTTGGGCTGAATATTGGAAGTTTGTCCTTTCTTCCCTCTGAAATTTTAATATAGCAAACAAAAATGATTATTATGTGATTTTAATTGTTTAGTTATTTTGTTCTATTCTCTTCTGATACTATTTAGTTAATCTTTTTGGTATCTTAGCTCTTTTTTTTTGAAGTCAATTGCTATTTTATTAGTTTTATTTTTATCTATTTTTTTTATATATATCTAAAATTTTTAAAGTTTATACTTAGGTTACTATTTCTATTTATTTAACTCATGTCAAAATCCTCTTTATTTAAATTTGTATTTTCTATTTTTTTTCTTCATCTCTTCCACTTCCTCTTCTCTTTAACACCTCGAGTCTTTTCATTTTTCATTCGCGTGTCATACGTGTCTGACAAATCACTTTGTGCATGATTCTCTCACATTTTGATTTTTCCCACGCTTTCCCCATTGTACTTTTGATCAATTAAATGTCTTCATTGTATATTGTAACATCCTGATTTTTAAAATTGCGAGTGTATATTTTTTTTATTTTTTTTTAAAACAACTCAATAAAGATGCAACGCAACACTAAAATGACAAAAGATCATAAATAGATATATCATACATGCCACTAGGGAAATGTAGTTTTGAAACGGTAACCCAAATATAGAAAATAGGGGCTCTAAGACTTATTAGATCATCGCTCATACCCCTATTATATTCATGGAAAAAACCTATGTAGAAGTGTTGCTCCAAGAATGCTATCACCCATGGTTGCGCAAAAAATGGAACATTGGCCAACCAACAAAAGTGAACTATCAATGTATGTCATAGATATAGTCATCCCTTAACAAAATTAGGACATCCACCAAAAGAGAGGCGTTGAGGTCTTATACAACACATGTCCCTTCTGCATAGTATCCCTCCTAGAATTAACCTCCTCCTCCTCACCATTCTCCTTAGATGTCAATTCCTCCTTCAAGATAGTCGGTAGAGAATCATCCATTGGGAAAGGAAGCTCTGACTCCGCTCGGGGTGACACCAACCAAGGTACCGATGTTTCATCAATGAATCCATGGTCTCCAACTAACCTAGATAGTTCTGCAATGTCCTTAGCCTCCAACATCAACCCCTTGCCCATCTCTGCGGTTCTCGATCCAAACACAGAGCCCTTTACCTTTACGGTGGGAATCATTAGTCCTATTAGGGCATTCGTCTCACCCCCAAAAAAAGCATGACTCATATCCGCCCAAGCACCATAAGCCTTCGTCTCACCCCCAACAAAACCTGAAGGTACTAGGTAGTCGATCCTCTCGTGTTTGAGCCCCACTTGAAATAATGCAACGCTTCTGTCATTAGAGTATTCATTGGTAGTACATAATATAGCATCGTTTCAAGGAAGAGCCTAATTTTCACAATAATTGTAAAAGGTCACCAACCAAAATTAAAAAATAAAATTTAACAAGTATGGAATGGTAGAAAGCAATAATAGAGCATGTATATGCAAATATTATTACATATCAAACATGACTTGTGTGACGAAGCACTCAAATGCAATGCTTATATTCCAGTGCACATGCTTTAGAATTTTAAAACCTTCCTCGAGGGGCATATATCATAAATGTACAACCTGAACATGGACTAGTATTAGTTTCCAAGGTGCAATCTCAACACATCCTAGCACGATTTACTACGGTGCAACCTCAACACTGACTAACACTACTCCATAATCCTCGTAACGATAAGATGGATTATCAACCCTTGTAACCACCCCGTGGCCAGTTACGATCACCACTAACTATGAAATGAATGAGAATAATCTGACTATTTCAGATCAATTATTATGTAAATGCAACTATTAAAATACTCTATTTTTAATAGTCATTCAACACTAATAGCTTTTCAACACTTTTTTGTAAAAGCATTCTCATGACATATTATCATCAAGATATTCATAACACATAGTAAACACATATTATTAGATATGAATACATAATTATATCAACAACGTATATCACAAATTCAATCATCAGTCACACAAATAGGCCCCATATATGCGAACGAAATATTTGAATGGAGCTCTTACCTTGCAATCATCCAAAAACACAAGCGTCTCACCCTCTAAAATATGTCGTACCTTAAATCAAGAATTGTCTTATGTCAAAATCAACACTCAAAACATTAAGGTATAAGCCTAATCAACCTATTACCCTTAATTACATTCTAGGTTTTTTCTACTTTATTCACTAAAGGATTATTTCAATAATTTCATTCCAGATAGTTTTGGTCCCTCTATTATTACCAATTCATGGAATTGTTCATCCTATTTTAAAAGTTGACAGTTTTGGTCCTTCTCTCAAATATTTGAACTAAAAATTGACGATTTAACATATTTTAAATGATGTTACATACCATTCTATGATATAAAAACCGTATAAATGAATTAATTATTCCTATGTCATTATTTAAATTAAAAATATGAAAAAATTACGAAGATGAAATTTAAGTTTTTTTGCGTTTTATTCTAATTTCATGGGTGTTAATTATTTACATCATCGTATCATATGTCACGTTATTTAAAGTATCCTACATCATAATTTTTTAGTTAAAAAATCAGAGGAAGGGACCAAAATTGTCGACTTTTAAAATAGGGGGACCAATTTCGTGAATTAGTAAAATAGGGGGACTAAAATTGCAATTAAGCGTTTTATTTTAATAAATCCAACAAACTTGTTTTCCTTTTTTAAAACGACTTATTATTATTATTTTTTCAAACTTCCAACTTGAATTTTTTTTGTTACATTTCCAAAATCCTAAAATTTTGAACAACGATTTAAACAAAACTCTTTAGATTTTCAACCCCTTTTTAAACCATGATCACTACCATTTTGTACACAACAAAATTTTTGAAATCCCTAATTCCAAACATCATATTTAGTTCAGAAACCCTTGTTTAGGGAGGGTAAAATTTCTCTTCAAAATTTTATTTCATCTTTAGTTTTAAATACATATTTTTAGAACCTTTTCAACCATAAAAAATACAAAAACTTTACAATCAAAATTTCTAACACAAATTCATTATTTTTGAGTAAAAATCCAAAGTGTTCCAAATTTGATTTTTTTTTTCCTTTAGATCTATTATCGCAAGTCACAGATCCCTCATATTGATGATACAATTTTTTTAAAAACATAGAAGTTGGTACTTGTAGTTTTTAGTACCTGCACATACCCAACACCAACCACTTTTGCTAGATTCCAAGGTTATGATTTTATGCACTTTAACCTTGCTACCTTAAAAAAATGATGAATCTTCATCTCTACAACACATAAATCCATAAAATTTATCATCTTCAAAAGAAACTTAGAAAGTTAGTAATTATGTTCAACAAAATCTATATTTTCATCAAATTCATTAACCAAATCTTCAAATGAACTCACATTTTCATATCCAACAACATCAAATTCATCAAATAAAGAACTCACGTTTTAAGGTTTATGTTAGGGATTTGATTTGGAGAAAGATAGAAAGAAGAAGAAGATATTATCTTGGTCATTTACGGGTTTAGGGATTTGATTTGTAGAATGAAAGAAAGAAGAAGAAGATATTGTCTTGGTTATTTAGGGATTCCATCTTAAAGTGTGAGTTCTTTATTTGATGGATTTGATGTTGTTGGAGACGAAAATATGAGTTTGTATGATGCATTAACATTTGATATTATAAAATAGCTAGTGTAAAGTTTTAAAGTGGTGGAAAACTTGTTAATCATTTGTAAAAAAAAGTTTTAGTATTTGAAAAAACTAATTAATTTTGGTTCACCAACAATGAGGTAGATGCGCCAAGTCCCTTCACTCTGAAGAATTAAATCCCCTAAATCAAATTGATTTTCACAAGCACTAAATCAAACTGTTGTTTTAATCTTATCAAACTTCTAACTTTGTATAGTCAAGCTTTTTGAGGTTGCAACCACTAATCAGCCAGATAAAAAATATAAGGAGTTGAAGTGTTTCTAGGTAACTCTTACAAGAGAATATTGCAATGTAAACTCTTAGTAAAAATACTAATATTATCTGAAGAGAATATTTTCTCTTTTTTGTATGCAAGGCATTTTTTGCAGAAAAGTTTCACTTAATTGTTGTGCTTTTGGAGTTATTGCTCACACTTCCTTATATTGAGAAATATGATGCAATTAGGGTTTCTAGTTATTGTAGGAACTTTTGTGAAATTTTGCTATGAAGTGTAAGAATTGTATAATTAGTTAGATGTCTTAAATCCCCACTTTAATTCTATCTTTTCATAGCTTTATGATAATCTATCATTAAGTTAGAAACATCAGAAGATGTATGCATCATAGGATCAAATTTATGTCAATGGTTAAAGTAGAGGATAACTACCATAAGAGAATAACAGACGATTTGACTTCTGTCTATTGAGAGACAGTGAATGTTAAAGTGATGGCTTTTCTAATAGTGATCACTGTTAGAGCTTGTGTTAGAACATCTGCACATCTCAAGAAAATACATTAAAACATAAATTGTTCAGACACATATTATGTTATCATCAAAACAAAAACTAAAGGTTATTTTTCTCCAAACCATTTTGGTTCTAACAATCTCCTCCATTTTTTATAATGACAAAAACTTATATTTGTGAACAATTTTTTAGCATGCAAACCTGAGTAAAAGTTTTAACACAATAATGATTTTAGTAATGTTTATCATGTAACCCCTTATTCTTTATCGTGTAACCGTTATATTATAAAGATTAAGAAGATAAAGGCAGTTTTGGAAGAAACCAAAAAATTTCTCTAGGAAAAAATTGTTCTCAAGCCTTCTCCTCCTTTTGTTATTAGACAAAAAAAATAGAAAAATAAGAAAATATATCAAATAAAACAAAATGCAAAGGAATCCCAATAAATTCATTAAGAAATTCTGAGTTTAGTTTTACAAATAATGATATAAATTTCAAAAATAAAAAACAAAAAAGCTTAAGGGTTTGGATTGTTCAAGTTATATAGTCTTGATTATTGGCCTATATTCCATGAAAATCTCGATTTTTTCTTCTAACCTTGCAAATTCGTCTTTCATCCCAAACTAAGAAGGGTCAAACGAGGTAGGGAGAAGACGAAAGGGCATAAATTTCAATAGAGGAACTAGAGCTTGAAGCAACAGTTATAGTTGGGACCTCTATAAGTGGTATCTCACCTTGAGGAATGACCACAAGAAACTAAAATGGTTTTGGTGAATTAACCACTAGAATTTCCAATTTATGAGTTTCAGAGGGAGAGGCAGTTCCACTAGTTGTTCCTTCTAGTGTTGTAGGCAGTGTCCTCATAGTTTGAGTTTTATGTGCCATCTTGAAGTTTAGAACCTAGAGGTATACGATCTTTGTAGTATTCTGAATGACAACAATGTTCTGATGGACCAATGATTGTCCATACTCCATATTTTCTCTTACACATTTTTTTACAAAAGATAGAGAATTTTTCCGCAAGGAAGAGACTTCATTAGGATCCAAGTTATCGAATTCATGTTACTAATTATGTTAACCCAAATTGTAAATGCATTAATAAATTCATTCAAGTTTGGGAAACTAGAAAGTAAATAAGGGGTGAAAGGTGAAAGATCACAAGGAATGTCAACATTTGGTTAAGTGACAGGGTTGGCTTGGCTATGGACAAGTTAGCTTCTAACAATGATTTAGAGACTAAGTATTGGACTACTTGGGATGCTACCTCTAAGGAGGAAATGTGGATCCTAATTATGTTAACCCTAATAGTAAATACATAAATAAATTCAATCAAGTTTGAAACGATCCCAACCTCTACCCCACACAAAATCGGACGTTGAATCCATTTTTGGCATCAATTTTATCAATCGTGACTCCTTTTAATCAGAAATAGTTGCATTTCTTTCCTTGGCCAATTCCAACCACCACGTTTGTCATCTAAAAAAACTGACATCGTTTTTGGATTCCTCTCGTCGAAACCTTCAAGAAGCACTAGTCATTTGTATTTTTTGGTGAAGTTGACGTTTGACCCTTCCAGCGCTCCGACAAGTCAATGAGACCTTTTCTGCAGTTTTTCTCATCGTTTTGACTCCAATTTTGTTCCTAAAATTATTATTAATTATTTAATGTTTATTTTTACACTCCACATAACTTATCAGTCACGTCTCAACAATTTTGTGAACTCTTTGTTTATTCGGATTCGCTCGTTGTACGTTGTGGATCCGTAGTTGAAAATTTCCATTGATTTCTGTGTTTGAGAAAGCATCTAAATAAGGTATGGGGTGAGATAGCGTTTGAATTCATGAGTATAATATATTGTGGGATGAACGGAAAAACTGTATTTCCCAACAATTCATTCGGGGTCACTACTTACGACAGTAGCCTTTGAGAGATAAATTAATTAATGTGAAAATATCGGGGTTGTGAGAATAAAATGTTAAAAGAAATGTTTATAAGATGTTGATTGATTTAATTTTGAATAATTGTGTGGTATTTGATATTTGATATTTTTGTGATGTTGGATGTTGAATGAAATTATGTGCATATGTTTGATTAGACGAATTTATGTGATGTGATACTAAAAGATGAATGCATTGTATGACATATGTTAATGTCATGATAATGATGATGTTTGATTGATGATAATGATGTTATGAAATTGTGATGAGTTTATATGATGATCATGATTATGTATGATTAATGATGTTATAAAATTGTGATGAGAATATTGAAGTACTCCACAATTGATGAGATAGTGAGGATTCCTAAAGATGATCCTCTTAATGGGGTAGTCTAAGCTAACGAGGGGAGAAAATAAATATTGAGAATTTTTGAAGTGGAGATTATTTTTCATCATATAGGTAGGGCCTAACAAGCCTAGTGATTCTAGGGAAGTACAACTGAATGAGCCTGATCCTGGCGGTCTGCTGTTGAGCCTTAAGGAAAGATTGTTAGATCTTGGAGGTATTTAGGTGGGGTATCTGTAGGTGACTTGGAGGTAGCACTCAAAATGTTGGGAGCTACCATGCAACACTAGCTTATCTCGATTGTCGCGTATATGTATCTCGGGTTGAGTTAAGGGGATCTATGAGGGGATCTATGAGGACATGGCCAATTTGAATGTCCGTCCACCAAGATAGTGGCATAGTATAAAGTATCCTAACCAAGTACTTGAGAGTTAGAATGGTACCACATTGTGAATTAGAATATAAGCACATGCATTGCATTGCATTTTCTTGTGATTGTTTTGTTGTGATTAATAGGTATCGTGTGTGATAATAGTTTCTGTTAGATGATTTGATGTTATAGTAAAATGCATTGATTTTACTTGAGTGGTTTTAACTTTACAATGTGATATTTTTCCTTGAACAATGTTTTTGTTATGATACAGTGTATTATGATTGTTTGCATGTTCTTCTTACTTATATTATACTATTGACATGATTTTAAAACTCACCTCCTTCGTTGTTTGTGTTTGACTGACTTGGCCCTGTGTTTGGGAAATCGCAGTTATTACAGGTTAATGAGTCTTGAAGTTCAAGTTTGGGAGAAACCCCGATAGGTGATATCGGGAATTTAGAGTTGTAATTTATATTTTAGTTATGTAATTAAAAATGACTTTTTATGTGAAAACCGTAGTACTAGTAAGTTTTTGGAATTAAAATAAGAATTTATAGTTAAATCAAGTTCATTGAGATTAAATTGTTTTAATTGAGTAATAAAGTTTGAATTGTTCCATATGTACTTTGAGAAACGTGATATTCTAAATTAGATACCTTGTAAATAAACTTTTTTTATCCGCTGTTAACTTCAACTAACTACTCAAACAATGATTTTCTAGTTTTACTCTCTAAAAAAATTCAAATAATATTATCAATTTCTCAACGGATTTCACTTTAGTAAGAAAGATATTTCAATGATTTCGTACCCTTATGAATTTCAAATGGAGACACACATAAGAATTCGTATCATGAACAATTTCTTAGAAATCAAGAACTATAGTACATAACCATAGTGGAAGAGGACAAGTATTTTCACATAGTTTCAAAACTCACTTCAACCATTATTCGTGCCACATAACCCATTATCGGCATTCAAGACAGATGCCACATAAGACTCGTAATCACTCAAATTTGTATCAGAGGTTAACATGATTTTTTAACTATTTCAAAAATAGTTTTAACAAGTATTTCTAGCAATAATTACAATATGTTATTGTTGCCTCTTTTATCGACAATGAGTCATCGGGGGGAGCTAGTTCCTCATACTCATGTAGTCAACTACTTAAGGTAACCATAACTGTAGTCATTCAAATTCAAACATGGGTAATTAAAAGTATCTTTAACATGATTCAGGAGTGCAAAGGTGGCACCACAACTCCTACTCCTTACTTCAAGTTAAAAACCCATTTAATTACACCTTCCTTGTAATTTATTTGTAATTTACAACTAGTTATAACAACAAAAATAAGGACATTTGCATCAATATGAATCACCATTTAAATAAAGAAATATAAAATTATTTCACTTTTAAACACTCTCAATTACTCTAAAACTATTCACAAATTCCCAACACTTAGAACGCCTGAAACACAAACACTTTCACCTTCACCTAATCACATGTACATGCATATAAATAATTGAATAATTGACATCATGATGTAAAATATTCTCATAGCAATCCAACAACAAGAAATTTATCACAATTAAATTAATAATTTACCCTTTTTTTAATCAATCTTTATCATTTAACAAAAATTGAAACAAAGATTTTTCAATTAGCAAGTAAAGTAAGCAACTATTTTTACTCGAAGTTAATATAACAATCATAAAATTAAAATAAATCTCATAGCAGATAAATCATTTAGTGGTTAATCAATACTCTAAAATTTGATTTCAAACACTTAAATTAATTTAAAAGAATCACTAATCTTTTAATACAATAAAATAATTTGTCTTCATAATTTCAAACTTTACCTTGGATTACTTCTTAATAAATCTTACGATTTTTTTTAACTACTTTTAAAATTAATAAGATTGCTAAAATTTCACCAATATCTTAACCACCAAAATATCTTTCAAGATATTTCAGCACTCTTAAAATCATCTTTTTTTTCAACCTATATTTTGAAATCAAATCATGTATATAAAATTAGATACAAAATTTTCTAATTCACCAAGACTTCTAATGTGACACCCTAAACCCCAAAATAATATATATATAATAATTTATATCATATTTCTATAAAATTTGCAGCGGATAAATAAAAATATGTTTCCAAGAAAATAAAAACATTAATTTTTAATTTAGGATATCACGTTTCTCAAAAAATCAAAAGGAACACTTTAACTTCTTTACTTCATAGTGCAATCTCAATAAGCTTGAATTAAGTATAATTACTTGATTTAATTCTAAAAACCTACAAGTACTTTATGGTTTTCATACAAAAGTTGTTTCAAAATAAATAAGTAAAATACAAATTACAACCCGTATTTCCGGTATCACCTATCAGAGCGGGGTTCCTCCCAAACTTGAACTTCAAGACTTATTAACGTGTAACAACTGCGATTTCGAAAATGCAGGGCCAAGCCAGTCAAACACAAACAATGAAGGAGGTGAGTTTCAAAATCATGTTAATAGTATAATATAAGTAAGAAGAACACGCAACAATCATAATAGACGGTATCATAACCACATTACGATATATCAAAATATTTAAGTAAATAGTATCATATTATAACATCAAATTCACTCAAGTAAGATAATCATCTCATTATAATATGCATCAAATCATCTAAGAGTAATTATTATTGCTTTTGAAACACATCAATCACCACAAAACAATCACAAGTAAATGCAATGCTATGCATGAGCTTAGACTCTACTTCACAATGTGTTACCATTCTAACTCTGATGTACTTGGTTAGGAGGCTTAATACTATGCCACCATCCCGGTGGACGGACAATTCAAATTGACCCTGTCCTCATAGATCCCCTCAACTCAACCCGAGACACATATACGTGACAGTCGAGGTAAACGTGTGTTGCGTGGTACCTCCCGACATTTGGAGTGCGACCTCCAAGTCACCTAGGAATTCCCCACCCGAATACCTCCAAGGTCTAACAATCTTGCCTTAAGGTTCGACAACAGACCGCCACGATCAGGCTCATTCAGTTGTACTTCCCCGGAATCACTAGGCTTGTACTTCCCCGGAATGACAAAATAATCTCCACTTCACAAATTCACAATATTTATTTTCTCCCCTCGTTGGTATATGATACTCCATTAAAACCGTCATCTCAAACACAAATTGAAATCACCATTATTTCATCAACTATGGGGTTAATTCAATATTCTCATCACAATATCATTATCATTAATCATATTTCATCACATAAACTCATCACAATTTTATAGAATCAATATCATCAATCAAACATCTTCATTATCATCACATAAACTTATCACAGATTTATATTATAAATCACACATCATCATCAAATAACTTACATTACACACTGCATTCACATAAACTCCTTTAATCATACATATGCACTAAGTTCATTTGAAATCAAATATCACAATGACATCAAATATCACAATAACATCAAATATCACAATAACATCAAATATCATAATAATTTTAAATATCACAATAATATCAAATATCACAATAATGTTAAATATCACAATAATATAAAATATCACACATTTAACGAAATTAAATCAATCAACACCTTATAAATATTTCTATTTCACATTTTAATCTCACAATTTTCTTATTTCTAGATTAATTAGTTTATCACTCAAAGGGCTACTGCCGTACGTAGCGAGCCCCGGATGAATCGTTGGGAAATACAGTTTTCTCGTTCATCTCACAATATATTATACTCATGAATTCAAACGCACTCTCACCCCTTACCTTATTTCGACGCTTTCACACACGAATACAATTCCACGAGCAAACAGCCTTTGTTCATTGACTCTTTGTCCATCAATGGTTCTAACTCGACCGTTTATGGGTAAACGTTAAAAATAGTTTATGAGAAGATACTCTAAAAAATAAATTCGAAATTCAGTCAAGGACGCTTACCATAAATCAGAAAACAAATGATTGGATAAAATAACGATTTTTCACGCGATCGTTTTGGCATTGGTTTCACTCAAATCGGACTTACGGTGAAGGAGAACGGTTCAAATTAGGTAATTTAACAAGCGGAGAAGTCGGGGATTTTAGAGAGAAATTTGGATTGTTAAAAATCTGAGGAAGTATGTTTATTTGACTACCTAAATGAATAAAATGACATACTGAAATTTGGATGAGAACGGAAAACTTTTCATGAACAATTATTGATCGTCGGTGTCAAACTATAGGTTGTTGTTGTGTTTCTCTTTGGTTTTACGGCTACTGCAACTCCTTTCTAACTTTTTTATTTTTATTTTATTAACATAATTAGGGTTAATATTAAATGGGTCAAACCCATTTGTCCCTTATTTAATATATGTTTTAATATTATTATTTTTATTTTTCAAAAACAAAATTAATTGTTACTTAATCTCATTTTTTTAATACTCTTCCAAACATCATTAAAATTTCAAAACATTACTAATATTTCATAATTAATATATGCTAAATTTAGAGTAATTATAATAATCAATATAAAAAAATATTACTAATAATTAAAACTCTCACATTCAAAATAATATCTACAATTATACTTAATTCTCAAAATACTCACATTATAATAATACCATCATATTAGAAAATAGTCAAAATTATAAAATAAATAAATATTACACCAACACTTTATATTATTAATTACTAAATCATTATAAATAATATAAAATCACAATGTCATAAAAAAGTATATAAAAACAAAAGAAATCAAACACAATTTCAATTCTATCTCAAGATACTATTTAAATAAAAAAAAACTAAAAAAGAAAGTAGTTATAAATAATTGAAATATAACTACGTGAATACTTATAATACAGACAAACGCACACAAAAAATATTACATTAATTGGGTACACTGTATATACACGTAAAATCGCATAAAATCTTTTTCTTTAAACTATATATTACACTAAAATACTATTATTTTTCAAAAAAAATAGATGAAAGAGTAAAATAATATTATTATTTATATCGCTCATGTAATCTAAACATTTATAAAAACTAGCACATCATAGAAATCATGCCTATAAGGAAAATTAATCATAAACTAATCAACATATATTATAAAATAATTTTAACACCAAATTAATTATATTAAAATTCCTATTTAATTAATAAAATAGTTTATTATAAAATTTGGTGTGTTACATAGATCCCATCAACTCAACCCGAGACACATATACGTGACAGTCGAGGTAAACGTGTGTTGCGTGGTAGCTCCCGACATTTGGAGTGCTACCTCCAAGTCACCTAGGAATTCCCCACCCGAATACCTCCAAGGTCTAACAATCTTGCCTTAAGGCTCGACAGCAGACCGCCACGATCAGGCTCATTCAGTTGTACTTCCTCGTAATAACTAGGCTTCTTAGGCCCTACCTATATGATGACAAAATAATCTCCACTTCACAAATTCACAATATTTATTTTCTCCCCTCGTTGGTATATGATACTCCATTAATACCGTCATCTCAGACACAAATGAAATCACAATATTTCTCATCACAATTTATAACATCACTATAATAATCACAGATCATCATCATCATCACATAAAACTCATCACAATTTATAGAATCACTATCATCAATCATACAGCAACACATATATTCATCACAAATTTATCACATCACCATTATTAATCATACATTATCATCATTACATATAATTATCACAACACATCTATTTTTTATTATAACATCATTTAAACTCATCTAATCAAACATATGCATAAAATTAATTCAACAACCAATATCACAATAATATCACACACCACACATTTAAAGAAATTAAATCAAATATCACAATAATATCAAATGTCACACATTTAACGAAATTAAATCAAATATCACAATAATATCAAATGCCAAACATTTAACGAAATTAAATCAAATATGAAAATAATATCAAATGCCACACATTCAAACAAATTAAATCAATCAACATCCTACAAATATTTCTATTCTATATTTTAATCTCACAATTTCCATAATTTCACATTAATTAATTTATCCCTCAAAGGGCTACTGCCTTACGTAGCGAGCCCCGGATGAATCAATGGGAAATACGATTTTCCCGTTCATCTCACAATATATTACACTTATGAATTCAAACGCTCTCTCACCCCTTACCTTATTTCGATGCTTTCACACACGAATAGGATTCCGCGAGCAAACAGCCTTTGTTCATTGACTCTTTGTCCATCAATCGATCTAACTCGACAGTTTATGGGTAAACGGTAAAAATAAAATATGAGAAGATACTCTAAAAACTAAATTCGAAATTCGGTCAAGGAAAGTTACCATAAATCAGAAATCCAATCAGTGGATAATATAGCCACTTTTCACATGGTCGTTTTGGTGTTGGTTTCACTCAAATCGGACTTACGGTGAAGGAGAACGGTGCAAAATAACGAATTCTACAAACGAAGAAGTCGGGTATTTTAGAGAGAAATTAGGGTTGTTAAAATTCTGGAAAATCATGTTTAATGGACTAGTTAAATGAATGAAATAACATACTCAAATTTGGGCGAAAATGGAGAAAGTTTTCTGAACAGTTATCGATCACCGGTGTCAAACGATAGGTTGTTGTTGTGTTTCTACTTTGGTTTCAAAGCTGCCCTTCCAATTCCCATTTTTTTGTTGTTGTTTTATTTTATTAACAATTAGGGTTCACAAACGGTTAAAACTCATTGGTCCCTTTATTTATTTTTAAATAAAACCAATAATTAATAAAACTAATGTTTTAACATTTTTTTAACATAATTTAATTACTAAATATTGCTAATATTTTATAAAATATAGTAATAAATCGTTTAAAATATATTAATAATCAAAACCATCATATTCAAAATAATCACCCTTTGATACTTTTTTTTTAATACTCACATTAAAATACTATCATAATTAGAGAATATTCAAAATTATAAAATAAATAAGTATAAAATCAACACTTTATACTAAATACTAAATCAAACTAAATATATATATATATAATCACAATATCATAATAAGTATATAAAATAAAGAAAATCAAACACATATTACCACTATCTCAAGATAATTATTTATAATGTAAATAATTAAAATAAAATATATTTAGAATTAAATAAATATAATTAAGTACACATTTAATATTAGTCAAACGCATAAAAAGAATGATATATTAATGGGTGTGCGTATATACACGTAAAATCGTATAAAATCTTTTCTTTAAAATATATATTACACTAAATACTATATATTAAAAAAAATATATCAAATAATAAAATATAATATTTATTATTTAAATGACTCATGTAATCTAGTATATATAAAACTAGCACATCATAAAAATCACCTATATAACGGAAATTAATCACAAGTTTATTAAACATATATTTTATAATAATTTTAACATCAAATTAATTATTTAAAATCCTATTTAATTAATAGAATAGTTTTATCATAAATTTAGGGTGTTATATTTTTTTTTCCCAATTTCTAAAAACTATTTTTACAACAAAATCTTCTAGAGTATTATTATTTTTTTTAGGCTAAATATCACCTGTAGTCCCTTAACTTAATTTCAGTTAACGTTTTAGTCCTTTATCTTTTTTTTCCCGATTTAGTCCTTTATTCCTAACAATATGAAATAAAGTATGAAAATATGAGTTTATTTGAAGATTTGTGTTACGAATTTGATGAAATTTTGTATTATATTGAAGAATATATTAATTTTATGAGTTTTGTTTGAATTTTTTTTTTTGAATTTTTGTATAAAAAAGGATAACATTGTTGACATTTAAAACATAAAATATCAAACTGTCACTTAAAATTAAAATAAAAGACCAAGTCGGGAAAAAAAAAGATAAAGGACTAAAACGTTACCTGAAAATAAGTTAAGGGACCACAAATGTAATTTAGTTTTTTTTTAAAACAGCACATAGTAAAACTTGGCGTAAATTATTTTTCTCTTGTGTGACTAATCTAAATTTTAAATAAAATCATCATAAATATATATTTTTATTATTATTTAAGGGAATCAACACAACTCCAACACAATCTAATTCTCTAAAATAAGTCAACGATAATTCACACATAAAATATTTCCTTTTATAAATTAAATTAAATCCTTTCACAATTCTTTGTTTCTAAAAGTCTAGCAATAAAATTTCAACCAACCTTGAATGCTTACTATTGCTAATAATATGAATTTTATACTATTTCAAAATCATGACCAATGTCCTAAATTGATTTCAAAAGCAATATCAAAACATTAATCATTTACATACACCCATCAACAATTTCAAGTGATTTAAAATTAAAACTCACGCTTTAAAATAATTTTTTTTTAACTTTTATTTATTTATTTTCCTTTTCTTTCTCAATTGGTAGAACATTTTATCATGTGACCCCCCCCCCCCCCTCCCCCTCCTTTTAGTACCATTATAAATCACTACTGAGTTCTTAAAATCTAAAACTCTAATATCAAGTTAAACTCTAATGATTTCATAATATCAGAATCAGTCAATCAATCATTTGAAAGGAAATATCCCAACACACTCACTATTCAATATTCACATTAGCCCCTCTAAACCTATAACACCCTAATTTTATGATAAACTATTTTATTAATTAAATAAATTTTAAATAATTAATTTGATGTTAAAATTATTATAAAATATATATTAATAAACTTTGTGATTAATTTTTCGTTATATAGGTGATTTATATGATGTGCTAATTTTATAAGTATTAGATTACGTGAGAGATGTAACACCCCGGCCCTCCAGCGTTACCGACAGTGTTACCTGTAACACCCCGATTTTCAAAGCGAGGGTGTATTTTTTTTTTTCAAAAACAAACTCATGAACAAAGAATAATTAAGTAAAATATCTTTGAATAAATATTTAAGTCGTAACACAACGACAAATAAGTCAACAGAATTTACAAGCAGCGGAAAAGTTTTGAAATACGAATCCAAAGTATTTACACTTCAAAAAGTGGTACATAGACCCCATCATAATAAAATGTCAAACAGATAATATTAGTATAGGTACAGTTTTCCAAATTAAAATACTGCAACCCAAAAAGAAGGACGCCTAGTCCCTATACATCAACCTAATCTGATCATCCTACCAAAAAACTATACACCCTGAGTAATCTCCACGCGCCCCGTGAGATCCTCCTACATAGCTCCAGTCAAGCATTCCCATCCGTAGGGTACGAACCGACAGGATCGTCCTGGCTCTCATCTGAGGGCAAAGCCCAGATTTCCACAATAGTTGTAAAGGGTCACCAACCGAAATTAACAGATAACACATAACATTTAAGTTTTAAATGCAAAAAAATAACCTTTCAACTAAGCATGCACCTTAAAAGGATTTCTCATATGCTAAAAGTTCATGTAATGCTTGCCAATTAAAAATGAAATCAAAATGAAGTTCTCAAACCATCAAGTAATACATAACTGACCAAAGCATTGATAAATCAATTGAGCAATCGATTATCTAACTCAAAATAAGGATTTCTACTGAGCCAATCGATTGCCAAATCGATTTGGTCAGTTTCTGCGGAGTTCCTGTGTTGCCAAATCGGTTTTTTCAGTTTTGCTGAGTTCCTGTGTTAAGGCCAATCGATTTCTTAAATGATTTTGAAAGACATATTGATACAATCGATTGGCAAATCGATTAGGTTAAAATAGTGAAGTTCCTGCAACTCATCCAATCGATTGGGAAATCGATTTCCCTGCTTATTCTTCCAAAAATACTTAAACTAATTCAATCACACTCACACATAACTCCAAAACTTAACACTTAGCAATTCCCACACAATCACCACGACAATTCCTATTCAACCACTCAATCATAAACTTGATTCAAACATGACTCGTGTGCCAAGCACCCTAATGCAATGCGTATATGCCAAAATGCATGGACTCGGAATTCCAAACCAAAACCCTCCTCGAAGGGCCGTAAATCATAATTGTACCGCCTATCGCATGCCAAAGTACCAATTACCGAGGTGCCACCTATCACGGGTCTGCACGATTTACTAAAAAGCGTAAACCATAAACGTACTGCCTATCACAGGCCCGTATCATTTACCGAGGTGCCACCTATCACGGATCTGCACGGTTTACTAAAATAACGTAAATTGTAAATGTACCGCATATCACAGGCCAAAGTACTATTTACCAAGGTGCCACCTATCACGGTCTGCACAATTTACAAAAAAAACGAAAACCATAAACGTACTGCCTATCACGGGCCCGTACCGTTTATCGAGGTGCCACCTATCACGGGTCTGCACGGTTTTCAAAAACGTAAATCATAAATGTACCACATATCACAGGCCAAAGTACTATTTATCAAGGTGCCACCTATCACGGGTCTGCACGATTTACAAAAAGCATGAAAATGCATGAGCATATACTGACTCCATCCACAACAATCGTTAAGCAAATGCAGATATTAAAAGATTCCCCATTTTTAATACTCATTTAACTTAAACGATTTTCACAACAAATATTAAGCAAACATAAATATTAAGAGATTCCCCATTCTAAATACTCTTTTAACTTAAACGATTTTCCAAAACAACATTAAGTAAACCGAGATATTAAAAGATTCCCCATTTTTAATACTCGTTTAACTCTAATGGTTTTCACGCCAACATTAAGTAAACGTAGACATTAAGAGATTCCCCATTCTTAATACTCGTTTAACTTAAACAATTTTCTCAAACACACATTAAGTAAACCGAGATATTAAAAGATTCCCCATTTTTAATACTCGTTTAACTCTAATGGTTTTCAAATTCCACACAAAACAAACTCAAACCTATTATCAGATCCAATCCACAACTCACACCAAAACACATCAATTTATTTCTCCACAAAAACCAACCATGCACACAACAAATTTCATCAGTAATAATTAAGAACACGTCAAATACGACGAACACAAATCAACACAATCCACCACTCAAACACAACAAGTTTCATTTACTCAAAATCATACATAAATGAGTTTAAATTCATTTTCCACGAAATGTTCATCAATATAACCAAAACCTATCTCTAAGATTTTACCCATAAAGCCTGAGATTCATTTTCTCCCAAATCAACACTCTAACCCTAACCAAAAACCTTTCCACAAAACCACAGATAAGTCCCTAAATGCAAACTAAAAGTTTGGAAGGATCCCTTACCTTAACGTTAGCTTTAACGTGCGTTTCCGGTACCACGAGTAAATCCAGTAAAATCTCTGCTCGCGACGTTGCTTCCAAGTTAGTCCACTAGCACCGTAGTGTGGTAGTGAGCAACTTTCCCTTCTATCTCTTTGCGAAAAGAAGCTTAGATCTAGATGAAACGGGGTGGTTTGTGTTTGACGGTTTTGAAATCCCTAACACCGTTTTTCTTCGTTTTCGAATCACACAAGAAGAATGAAGTTGAGTAATCTTCTCTTTCACACTCCACAAACCTTGGGGTTCTAATCTTGAAGAAAGGAAGCAAAGAAAAACGAAAATGGAGGAGGGAGGGATTTTGAGCACGCGAGTAACGGAGGAGGAAGATGGAAATTTTGTTTTTTTTTTTCTTTCTTTTCTTTTTCTTTCCTTTCTTTCTCCTTTCTTCCTTTTTCCTTCTTTCCTTTTTATATCCTTTTCTTTTCCTTTTCTTTCCAAACAAACATATATACATATATGTATATATATATATATATTAATTGTAACTTAACAAATATCTACATATTTATTAAAATTACCATTTCACCCGTAACACATTAAATTCTCCGTAAAGGATTCACCGCACTTAATTTAATTTATTTATCGACGAGTAATTCTAATCGGCATCGAAATATCTTTTGATCATATAAACTCCAAAATATTATTAACTTTGGCTAAAAAGCCTCCGAGCCAAAATCCAAAATACACAAAAATACATAAAGTGTACTTTAAAATTATGGGTCTTACATTACCTCACGCTAGGTAGGGCCTAACAAGCCTAGTGATTCTGGGGAATAAGGGTTGTGATGAGGCGGGAATTCCCCACCCGAAACCCCGCTCTGATAGGTGATACCGGGAATAAGGGTTGTAATTTGCATTTTACTTATTTATTTTGAAACGACTTTTGTATGAAAACCATATAAGTACTAGTAGGTTTTTAGAATTAAATCAAGTAATTATACTTAATTCAAGCTTATTGAGATTGCACTATGGAGTAAAGAAGTTAAAGTGTTCCTTTTGATTTTTGAGAAACGTGATATCCTAAATTAAAAATTAAAGTTTTTATTTTCTTGGAAACATATTTTTATCTATCCGCTGCAAATTTTATAGAAATATGATATGAATTATTATATATATTATTTTGGGGTTTAGGGTGTCACATTAGTGGTATCAGAGCAGGTCTGTCCAATCAGGCCGAGTGGGTCAAATGTCGATTATGTGTTACGAATGTCAGTCGTGTGAATTGTGTTTTCTTGTGTAATAATTATCTTCTCTATGATGGTTTTCCCGTTATATAATTGTGTTAATGATTATATGCTTTTGTATTATTATACATATTTTCGAGATTACTAATTAACTGTTTATTAATTGCTTACTCTGATTGTGTTATAGATCCTAAATTCCTACTTAAGTGAGTAAATAAACCATAACATTAATTGTTAAGATTTGAGTTAATTTTAATAGTTGACAAGATTATGTTAGTTACTTGTTGTTTATTGCTTGCCTACCTAACTATGATTTTTGCACTCTTGTTTTACATGAATAGTTGGAAATAATAATTTTGATTGACCAATTGTATATTTCACCTTAATCAATTTAAAATATTTAGATTTGATATGTATATGTTTAATGTGTTTGATCTAATAACTAATTGATTGAAACATTGATTTCCGTATGAATTATATGTTTAAAAATTTAAGTATTGACTTTTACTAGTTACAAATTATTATTATTTTGTTGAAACTCAATTTAGAAAAAAAAAGATGTTTCGTTCTAAACTTTGAGTTAGATAGGAAATATGTCTCTTATGTTTAAAGTTTTAATTTTGACAAAAAAAAAAAAATCTTATTTTTATTTTATGTTGGCTTGTGTTAAGAAAAAAATCGATTTTAAATCATGAATGTTAACTTTAAATCACTTGAAAGTGTTGATGGTTGTATCTAGATGAGTAGAGTTTTGATATTGGTTTTGAAAACAATTTACAATGTTCGTCATGATTTAGATAGTATGAAATTCATATTACTAGCAATAGTAATTATTGAATATCAGAGGTTGGTAGAACTTAGAATTTTTAAAAAATGACATTTTGAAAGAGTTAAAGTTTACCTATTTTATATGATGAAAATAACTTTTGTTTGAGTTACTCTTGATTATTTTAAAGAAATTAAATTGAGTTGAATTTTTGTTGATTTATAAAATACCAATAATTATATGCTACTGATTATATTTAATGTTTAAAACAACTTAAAATTTACAGCATTTTACTATGTCTTGTTTTTAGAAAATTGAAAAGAGTTGTTGTTTATGTTGGTTTAGGGGGCTGGTGTAAAAATTGAATCGTGAGGGTATTGGGATATTTATTTGAAATGATTGATTTTTTTTTTTTAATTATGATATTATGAACTCATTAGAGTTTGACTCGATGTTAGAGTTTTAGAGTTTAAGAACTTTCCTGTTTAAGAACTCTCTAGTGATTTACAATAGTACTAACGATAAAATGTATATTAATTGAGAAAGAGAAGTAAAAAGAAGGGAAAAAAAACATAATTTAAAAAAAAAAATTCCAAACAGTGAAATTCTTTTTGAAAAGTTATCTAAATTTTGGATTCTATAATTGACTTATTTTAAAAGTAGATTTTATTTATTTATTATGAATTAATCTAACAAAATGGTATGCATTAAATTGGTATGTGTAGAGTGCATCATGTAGATTGATATGTGTAGAGTGACTCATGTAGATTGGTATGCGTATAGAAACTAAAATTTATTTTATCAATTTTTTTATTAATTATAAAATTACAATTTTTATTTGAGACTCATTTTTAAGATTACAGAACTCCAAAATTTTAAAAATTGATGGTGTGTTATGTTTGGGACCAATTTTGTGGCTTGATAGAAACTGAGGATGTATCTTTA
Source organism: Cicer echinospermum (assembly GCA_002896215.2). Lineage (NCBI taxonomy): Eukaryota > Viridiplantae > Streptophyta > Magnoliopsida > Fabales > Fabaceae > Cicer > Cicer echinospermum. The sequence continues at coordinate 16,565,621 of PGTU02000007.1, read as the reverse complement.
AGCATGCTAAGTAGTTAGTGTTAGAGGATGCTACTATTTTGTAGATTTATGAATTAGTGTAATTCATTATCATCATCATATGTCTTATGTTTTGTGTCATGTGCACTACTTTAATGTATATAGATATACAATTTTTTTTTTGTAAGTTTGATAAAATAAGAAAATAAATTGGAACTATTTTGGAAGTGTTAATTAATTGTAAAATTTCCTATCTATCTATATACATAGTTTAAATTTTATTTCAAAATATAAGTTGAAAATAATAAGTTTTACAATGATGAACTATTTAAAAAGGTGTTTTGATGATTAAAATATGAATGAATTTTAGATATCTTATAGATTTTAAAAAATATCCGTGATTTATTTTATTTGTATTGTATTTAGAAACGTGATTTATCTTAGTTGTTTTTTTTAGACTTGAATTATTGAAAAATAATTTAAATAAAAATTTGGAATTCTCAATGAATTATTTTTGGGTGCTAAATGTTTAGTGATATTTTTTAATAATAATTTAAGTCTAGAAATTAGTTTTTAGAATGATGTGTAACCTTGAAAGTGGTTTTTGCACTACCTGATTCAATTTGGTTTGGTAATGTATTGTATCATCTAGTAAATAATTATTCATCTTATCTTCTACTTGGAAAATCTATATATGCTTCCATTTGTTGTAACTTTTAAGTGATGGTTAACTCAAAAGAAAATTTAATCGTGATCAATTTGGAGCAGTTAGACCTCTATGAGAATATGTTTCATTTTTTGAATCATTGTTTGAGTTATGAGATGAACGTAAAATCTTGGTGCTAATTTTTTGATTAGTTATTTGAATGTGTATATGATTATGGAAATATTAAATTGTTCGTGTTTCAAGTGTTCTAATTGTTGGGAATCGGTGTATAGAGTTAGAGTAGTCGAGAGCATCTAAAAGTGAAATAGTTATATATTTCTTCAATCGGATTATTGATTATATATTGATACTAGTGTCATTTACTTGTTGTAACTAGTTGTAAATTAGCAATAAATTATTGTCAATGTGTAATTAAGTGAGTTTTTAACTTGAAGTAAGGAGTAGGAGTTGTGGCGCCGCCTTCGCACTCTTGAACCACGTTAAAGATACTTTTAATTATCCATGTTTGAATTTGAATAACTCCAGTTATAGTTCCTTAAGTAGTTGACTACATGAGTAGGAGAGACTAGCTACCCCGATGACTCATCGTCAATAAAAAAGACAACGATAACTCATTATTTTGTTAGAAGTACCTTTTAATTTTATTTTTAAATAGTTAAAAAAAACATGTCATTGCTTATATCAATTGAATGAATTTAATTATTAAATATATGTTATTGGGAAACAGTATCTCTATATTAGTTTTTTTGCTTTCTCCTTGATTACCTACAAATTATGTTTTTATAAGGTAGTTGATTGTAAATCTATTATAATATTATTAAGTTGTTAGATGTTTTTAATATTTTAAAAATTGCTCTCTTTGGCAGATTTAAGTTAAATTTGTTGAATATTTGGTGATTGGATTTAGACTCTATTTTAAGGAGTAAAACTAGTAATATTTGGTTTGTAGTTGAAATTGACAACGTACTTGAAATGTCTTTCATTTAACCAAACTAAATGAACTACATTATTATTGACAAAATCTATATGTTATGTTTTATATGTAAATTACAGTGAGTAACTCTATCGTATTTTATTTCATAATTGAATGATAAATGTGATAGACATTTTATTTGATAATTGAATGATAAATGTTATGTGTTTAATTGATTTATTTTGTCATGTTAGTCTATCATGCAATGTTAGTTGATTTTTTACATGTTGTGCTTAATTGGAGATTGAATGTCTTAAATATAGTTATAGACTAAGTTTGAATCTTGAGGGCGGTAAGTTGAATATTAGTTCACTCACCGAAAATTTCGAGGACGAAATTCTTTAACAAGGGGAGAATTGTAACACCCCAAATTTTATAATAAACTATTTTATTAATTAAATAGGAATTTAGATAATTAATTTTGGTGTTAAAATTATTTTATAATATATGTTGATTAGTTTATGATTAATTTTCCTTATAGGCATGATTTCTATGATGTGCTAGTTTTATAAATATTAGATTACATGAGCGATATAAATAATAAATATTATATATTTACTCTTGATCTATTTTTTTTATTGAAAAATAATAGTATTTTAGTGTAATATATAGTTTAAAGAAAAAGAGATTTATGTCGATTTTACGTGTATACGTGTACCCAATTAATGTAATACTTTTTATGTGCGCTTGACTGATATTAAGTATGCACGTAGTTATATTTTAATTATTTATAACTATTTTCTATTTTTAGTTATTTTTTTTTATAAATAATTATCTTGAGATAGTAGTGATATTTTGTTTGATTTCCTTTATTTTTATATACTATTATGACATTGTGGTTTTATATATATTTTATTAAGATTTAGTGATTAATATAAAGTGTTGATGTTATATTTATTTATTTTATAATTTTGATTATTTCTCTAATGATGGTAATATTTTAATTTGAGTATTTGGAAAAATAAGTATTATTATAGGGATTATTTTGAATATGAGAGTATTTGTTATTAATGTATTTTAAAAGATTAATTATTTGTATTTATAAATTATTAGTTTTGAAATATTAATAATGATTTATTAATGAAATTGTGTTTAAAAAAAAAAAAAAAAACTAGTAAAACCTAAAAGGAGGCCAATGGGTTTGACCCATTTGTGAACCCTAATTGTTAATAAAATAAAACAAACAAAAAAAGGAAGGGAGTTGGACGGCGGCCGTAAAACCAAAGAGAAACACAACAACAATTTGACACCGATGATCGATGATTGTTCCAGAAAAGTTTCTCCGTTCTTGTTCAAATTTCAGTATGTCGTTTTATTCATTTAGGTAGTCAAATAAAAATACTTCCTCAGATTTTTTAATCATCCAAATTTCTCTCTAAAATACCTGACTTCTCCGTTTATAAAATTCCTTAGTTTGAACCGTTCTCCTTCACCGTAAGTCTGATTTGAGTGAAATCAACGCTAAAACGACCGAGTGAAAAATTTCTATTTTATCCAATGATTTTTTTTTTCTGATTTATGGTAAGTTTCCTTGACCGAATTTCGAATTTGGTTTTTAGAGTATCTTCTCATAAACTATTTTTAATGTTTACCTGTAAACTGTCGAGTTAGATCGATTGATGGACAAAGAGTCAATGAACAAAGGCTGTTTGCTCGTGGAATCGTATTCATGTCTGAAAGCGTCGAAATAAGGTAAGGGGTGAGAGAGCGTTTGAATTCATGAGTATAATATATTGTGAGATGAACGGGAAAACCGTATTTCCCAACGATTCATCCGGGGCTCGCTACGTACGGCAGTAGCCCTTTGAGTGATAAATTAATTAATCTGCAAATAAAAAAATTGTGAGATAAAAACGTGAAATAGAAATATTTATAAGGTGTTGATCGATTTAATTTGTTTGAATGTGTGGCATTTGATATTATTGTGATATTTGATTTAATTTTGTTAAATGTGTGGCATTTGATATTATTGTGATATTGGATTTAGTTTCGTTAAATGTGTGGCATTTGATATTATTGTGATATTTGATTTAGTTTCTTTAAATGTGTGGTGTGTGATATTATTGTGATATTGGTTGTTGAATTAATTTTATGCATATGTTTGATTAGATGAGTTTAAATGATGTTATAATAAAAATAGATGTGTTGTGATAATTATATGTAATGATGATAATGTATGATTAACAATGGTGATGTGATAAATTTGTGATGAATATATGTGTTGATGTATGATTGATGATAGTGGTTCTATAAATTGTGATGAGTTTATGTGATGATGATGATGATGATGATGTGTGATTAATTATAGTGATGTTATAAATTGTGATGAGAATATTGTGATTTCAATTTGTGTCTGAGATGACGGTATTAATGGAGTATCATATACCAACGAGGGGTGAAAATAAATATTGTGAATTTGTGAAGTGGAGATTATTTTGTCATCATATAGGTAGGGCTTGACAAGCCTAGTGATTCCGGGGAAGTACAACTGAATGAGCCTGATCGTGGTGGTCTGCTGTCGAGCCTTAAGGCAAGATTGTTAGACTGGGGAATTCCTAGGTGATATGGAGGTAGCACTCCAAATGTAGGGAGCTACCACGCAACACACATTTACCTCGACTGTCAGGTATATGTGTCTTGGGTTGAGTTGAGGGGATCTATGAGGACATGGCCAATTTGAATTGTCCGTCCACCGGGATGGTGGCATAGTATCAAGCCTCCTAACCAAGTACTTCAGAGTTAGAATGGTACCACATTGTGAAGTAGAGTCTAAGCTCATGCATAGCATTGCATTTTCTTGTGATTGTTTTGTTGTGATTAATATGTATTATGTGTGCTAATAATTTCTGCGATGATTTGATGTTATAGTGAAGTGTATTGATTTTCCTTGATTTTGACTATACAATGTGATGTTTTTCTTTGAAGAATGTTTGTGTAATGATAGGGTTTATTGATGATTAATTGTGTGTTCCTCTTATTTATATTATACTATCAACATGAATTCAAAACTCACCTCATTCATTGTTTGTGTTTGACTGGCTTGGCCCTGCGTTTGTGAAATTGCAGTTATTACAGGTTAATGAGTCTCGAAGTTCAAGTTTGGGAGAAACCCTCTGATAGGTGATACCGGGAATTAAGAGTTGTAATGTGTATTTTAATTATGTTATTATAAATGACTTTTTATATGAAAACTTAGTACGAGTAAGTCTTGGGAATTAAATCAATAAATTCTAGTTAAATCAAGTTTATTGATATTGTATTATTTTAATTGAGGAACAAAGTTGAATTGTTACATGTGTATTTAGAGAAACTTGATATCCTAAATTAGATATTAAAGTTTTTATTCTCTTTAACAGATTTTCTTTATCCGCTGCAAGTTTTCTTCAAATAATTTAGTATATATTATAATAAATGTTATTTTGGGGTTTAGGGTGTCACAAAACCAACATAACAACTGTAAGTATAGAAGTTCGCCTAAGAGGGGGGGTGAATTAGGTGTTAGTAAATTTTCTTGTTTTCAGTGATAAGGTAGTTGAATTTTCTGACTTAATATAAAGTCTACTAATAGTAAGGTGCAATAAATAAATGAACACAATAGATTTATCCTGGTTCCCCTTATAACCAAAGGTACGTCCAGTCCTCTTGTACACCACAAGAGATTGATCCACTAATTGTCAGAAAATGTACAACTCCCACCCTGGGATTCTTGCTACAAACTTCTAACAACACTTCTAAGATAGCACACAACTACCTTAGATTAAGCTACTTTTAAGAAAGTATTACTTTCTTTTACAAGAAATACAATATGATTTGAATAAGAATAAGGAGAGGTATATTGATAAACAATCCAATAACAATTCAAGTACTTGAGAACCTTTCTGAATGATATGAAAATGAAATGCAAGTACTTTGTAAAAAATTAGAATTTTGTTCAAAGTTGTTCAAGGTATTGATTCAAGGATTGTGTAATGTTTGATCTGAAGTTATGGGGTATTTATACTGCATAAACATCTTTTCAGATTCGTGGCCATTGATCCAAGAGGTTTGATGAAAAAATACAATGATCTGGAGCCATTCCATATCTGAAAAATTTATTGCTTCCAGTTGTATTCGAATATAGGATGTGTGTATTCGAATACATCTCTTTGTAACGTTCAAAAATATTCAAAAATTACACCTTGTATTCGAATACACATGTGTGTAGTCGACTACAGATTAGTGAAAATTTGCCACTGACTTACTTTTATTCGACTAAAGAAAGTTGTAGTCGAATACAGATATAAGGATTTTGGCCACTGACTTGAAGTGTATTCGACTACACATAGTCATAGTCGAATACAACTTTGAGACTTTTGCTTCTGACTTGCTTTGTATTCGAATACAGGATGCTGTATTCGAATACACTTACGTATTTTGTCAAAAATATTAGTTTTAAGACTTTGTTAATGCTATTTTGACTTTTGAAAATACTTTATATGCATATGTAAATATGACTTGTTCTCATGTAATTGAAGTATTGGTTTGTAACATATACCTTTACATTTTAACATTTAATATTTGGATTTGAAGCTTTATTAATGAAGATATTTGAACTTCTTTTTGAGGTTGTTGCTTTAACCATAATGGTTGATCTTTGTCTTCAACCTAATTTATTTATTTTTTAAATAATCAAGAGTAATTCAAACAAAAGTTATTTTTCATTTTACAAAATAAGTTAACTCTAACTCCTTCACCTAATTTTTTTTAACTTCTAAGTTCTACCACCTCTATTATTCAAGAATTATTATTATTAATAATAGGAATTTCCTAATATTCCAAAATTAATGCTAACTTTCTAAATTGGCTTCATTAGCAAGATCAAAACTTTAATAATAATGTAATGACCCTAAAGGCAAGGTCTATCAATCGATAATTAGTATCACCTCGATTAAATTCATAATATCAAACATATAGTAGGCAATCAAAAGAAAAATTTATTTCTAACTATCCACTATAACAAAAGAGCAAAAATATCAAAGTTATAAACACAAGTCCAATCAAAAGTTAATTAACTCAATCATGTCAACAACTTAAATTTTAAGAAATCATTTCCTATTATATTTAATCACTTAAATAAGAACTTAGAATCCACAATGCAACACAATTAGAGTAAGAAGATAGTAAATAGTTAATTAGTAACTTCAAAAATATGTAGAATTATACAAAAGCATACATCACATAACACAATAATATAAAGGGAAAAAAATCATGTTAGTGAAAATAATTAATACACAAGAAACACAATTGACACAGCGGACATTTGACTCACATTGAACCGACACACAACCCACTCGGCCTGGTTGGACATACCTCCTCTGATACCACTAATATGACACCCTAAACCCCAAAATAAGTATATTAATTTATACAAGAATTTTAATTTAATTCGCAGTGGATAAAGAAAATATGTTTTCAAGGAAATAAAACTTTTATAACAAATTTAGGATATCAAAATTCTCAAAATTCAAAGGGAATACTTTAAAAAATTTCCTTTTATAAAACAATAAGATCGTCACACAAAAAGTTATTTCTAATTAAATAAATAAAATACAACTTATGATTCTCATTCCCAATATCACCTATAAGAGCGGGATTTCTCCCAAACTTGAACTTCAAGACTCATTAACATGTAACAACTGTGATTTTGCAAACACATGGCCAAGTCAGTCAAACACAGACAATGAAGGAGGTGAGTTTCGAAATCATGTTGATAGTATAATATAATTATGAAGAACACGCCAACAATCATAATATACCGTATCATAATCACATTACAATGTATCAAAATATTTAAGTAAATAGTACGATATTATAACATCAAAGTCACTCAAGTAAAATAATCATCTCATTATAATATGCATCAAATCATCTAAGGGTAAAATTATTATTACTTTTGAAACACATTAATCACAACAAAACAATCACAAGGAAATGCAATGCTTGATAGCATTCTAACTCATGAGCTTAGCCTCTACTTCATAATGTGGTACCATTCTAACTCTGAAGTACTTGGTTAGGAGGCTTGATACTATGCCACCATCTCAGTGGAAGGAAAATGCAAATTGGCCATGTCCTCATAGAGCCCCTCAACTCAACCCGAGACACATATACGCGACAGTCGAGGTAAACGTGTGTTGCATGGTTGCTCCTGACAATATTAGTAATGTTTTAGCAAACCTCATGTGGTTTTTCAAACATTACTAATATTTTATAATAATTATTTTAATCTCCTTTTATAATATTCTTTCAAACCCATTGCTAAACCCATGTGGTTTTTCAAACATTATAACTAATTTTATAAATTAGAGTAATTAAAATAATCAATATAAAAAAACATATTACTAATAATTGAAACTCTCACATTCAAAATAATCTCTACAATTATACTTATTTCTCAAAAATACTCACATTATAATAATACCCAGCATATTAGAAAATAGTCAAAATAATAAATAAATAAATATAACATCAATATTTTATATTAACTACTAAATCATAATAATTATATATAAAATCAAATGTCATAGCAAGCATAAAAAATAAACAAAATCAAACACAATATCAATTCTATCTCAAGAAATTTATTTATAAAAAATAACTAAAAATAAAAAATAGTTATAAATAATTGAAATATAACTACGTGCATACTTAACATCAGTCAAGCGCACATAAAAGTATTACATTAATTGGGTACACGTATATACACGTAAAATCGCATAAAATCTTTTTTCTTTAAAATATATATTACACTAAATACTATTATTTTTAAAAAAATATATCAAATAATAAAATATAATATTTATTATTTATATCGCTCATGTAATCTAGTATTTAGAAAACTAGCACATCATAGAAATCACCTATATGACGAAAATTAGTCAGAAAAATTTATCATCATATATTCTAAAATAATTTTAACATTAAATTAATTATTTAAAATCGTACTTAACTAATAAAATAGTTTATTATAAAATTTAGGGTATTACAATTCTCCCTTGTTAAAGAGTTTCGTCATCGACATTTGTGGTGAGCAAACTAATATCAAACTTACCACCCTCAAGATTTAAACTTAGTATATAAACATATTTAAGACATTCAATCTTCAATTAAGCACATCTTGTAAAAATCAACTAACATAGCATGATAGACTAACATGACAAAATAAATCAATTAGCACATATAATACTTATCATTCAATTTTGAAATAAAATACCTATGACATTTATCATTCATTTATTAAATAAAATACCATAGAGTTACTCATTATAATTTACATATAAAATATACATATAGATTTTGTTAATAATAACGTAGTTCATTTAGTTTGGTTAAATGAAACACATTCCAAGTACGCTGTCAATTTCAACTATTTCTTTCAAACCAAATATTACTAGTTTTACTCCTTAAAATAAAGTCTAAATCATATCACCAAACATTCGAAGAATTTAACAAAAATATATTTTGTTAGAGTTAGTAATATATATATATTGGAGACCCAATTAAAATATTTATCGGATAATAATTTAATTAAGTTATGGAGATTTTTATTATTGATAAATTTTTTGAAATGTCACATACCGATAAAATTTATTTATCAATTAAAGTTGCGACAAGAGTAGATATTTTTATTAAAGTAGATAGAGAAGTGAGTCAGAAGACTTAAAGTAAGTTAGATATTTTACTAACCAATATATTTTTAACAAAGGTAGTAAGATTTGTGTGGGCTATAAATAAGCCACATCTCCCTAATTATAACATCAAACTCAAACTTGATTGACTTACAAAATAAACCAATCACCCCTCCTTCTTATTTTTCTTTCTTGTTCTACCCCGTCTCCCTTCTATTCTTCTATTTTTAATTTCTTAGACAAAAAAAAAATGTGTTGGTGCTTTGTTGGAAACACACAAACCATCATTTTTCTTCAAGATCCAAACCTTATTTGAAGAAACTCTATGAAGAGAAAACCTCCCCCTCTTCATTGTGAATCTTTAAAGAAAATTTACTTGAGGTAAACTTTCTTTTCTCTTCCCTATTTATATGAAATTATTGCTTAATTGTTGTGGAGAATGAATAACATGTAGGTTCTTTAACAAACTATCAGAGTCGGCCCAAGGGAGAGGCACGTAAAGCCCTTGCTTTAGGCCTCGCCAAAAAATAAGTTTTTTACTCGAATTTTTATACGGTACAGAGACTCAATAATATATTATAAAAATTCTTCAACTATACATATAAACAAAAAAAGGCCTCCAAAAAATTTTTAATATCCAATTTTTGGCATAATCATCATTTGAATTGATATGTGTCATGTGTGTTGATTGTATTATTAGTCAATTAAAATCGATGCAACTATTTATGATGATGAGGATAATATACCATTGGAAGAATCTTTTGATCTTAAATGCATTCTTTTTCACTAAAAAGTATCTAATATTAAAGGCAAGATATTGTTTTTAACTAAAAGTGTCTCTTAAAATATCATATTCATATTGAAAGATTCATGTGAAATTTTGCTATTCAACCTTACAAAAGTTTTTTCATCTTTGATCCTACTTCCTTATTCCTTGCCTTGATTTTATTTTTCATATTGAATTTTCATTGTGTGATTAGCTTCTATTAGTGGCCATAATATACTCAGGTATGTGTTTTTAATTTATTCGTCTCTTTTTCATCTGTTAAGTATTAAATAAATGTTCATCTCTTAAGCTTCTTGGTAGTGTTCTCTAAAGAGTTTGATAATATTAAACACAAACTCCATCTTCACCATCACCGGTGTAAGACCCTTATTTTTAAACTCTAACTAATGCAATTTTAGGGTGTTTTTGGTAAAATACATAGGCATTTAGCCCAATTTTAATTCATTTTTTGAATTAAGTACCGAAAATATATTTTGTTAGAGTTTGTAACATATTTAAATATATGTATATATTTATATATATTTTTTGAGACCTGATTAAAATTATTTGTTGAAGAATAATTTAATTACATTTCGAAAAACATAATACTGGTTAGATTTTTTTAAAATGTCACTTTTTGCTGAAAATTTTATCTGTCAATTGAGTTGCGACGAAAGTAGATATTTTTATCAAAATAGATTGAGATGTGAGTGAGGTGATATGTCTAAGAGTATTTAGATATTTGTTGGATTGGTTTTATTTATAATGTATATATATATATATGTATGTATACTCGCATGGGAGAAGGAAATAGCAAAGGAAACAGAAAGCCTGCCTCTCGCGAATTTCTTTCTTCTTCTTCCTTGGCTTCAAAAGTGTTGGTGTGAGTTTTAAAACAAAAACACAAACGCTCATTTATTTACTAGATCTAATCTTCCATTCGAGAAATGTCTGGAGGGAAAGTTTCCCCTCTCCATACTACGGTGCTTGTCAGCTAAATTTGAGGTGACGACGCAAGCGATAGTTTTCACAGTATTTGATCACGGTAGCGAAAATGGTTGAGGAAGCGATAACAAAGGTAAAGGCTCCTTCTAAATTTTTAGTTTGCATATAGGGACTTTATATGTGTGATTGATGTATGATTAATGTTGTTGATTTTGTTAGTAATGGTTAAAAAAAAATAGAAATTGATTTTTGATGTTGTTGAGTTACGTAATGAGTTGTTTTCAAATAAATGAGTTTGAACTGAAATTTAAATTTTACAAAAAAAATTTAGAGTTGTTAAAGTTGTGAAAAAGTTCAAATTTTAACTAAGTTAAAGAGTTTGAGCAAAAAGATAGATTGAAATTAAAATGGTTAGAGTTTAAAATATTACTCTTGGACTGAGTTTAAAAAGAAAAAGTTTAGAGTAATTTATTAACTCAAATCTCGGTGCTTTAATAGTCGAGTGTGTGTATGTGTGATTTGGACAATATTTATTTTCTTTAGTTTTAACTAAATAATGTAGATTATTTGATTTTAAAAGTTTGGTGTGTGAAAAAGATATAACTTTGGGAATTTTGTTGTGGTTGGATAAATTTTAGTTGTGAACAAATTGTTATAAATATTTATGTTTATGTAGTTAGCTCTTTGAGTCTCGAAAAGGAATCGAGACCGTTGGCACCGAGTTAGCGGTGGGGAGGACTCGGATATATTAATGTTGTTGTGGTGATTAAGTTTTGATGTGATTATGTATTGATAACTGATAATATGTGCGTTATGAATTTTAGTGACGAAAATCTATTTGAGTATACTTTGTGATAAGTTTGAAAAATCGTTAGTGTTATATGAGTATTAAAAATGGGGAATCTTTTAATAGCTGCATTTACTTAATGATTTGGTGAAAAGAGTCAGAGTATGCTCATGCATTTAATAGCTTGTGGTGACCGTGATGGGCCACAATGTTAGTGGTGACCGCCATGGGCCACGGTGTTAAGTGGTGACCGTGATGGCACACGAAGTTAAGTGGTGACCGTGATGGGCCACAATGTTAGTGGTGACCGCCATGGGACACGGTGTTAAGTGGTGACCGTGATGGGACACGAAGTTAAGTGGTGACCGTGATGGGCCACGGGGTGGTTCCATTTGATAGTTGGTTCATCTTATCCTTACGAGGATTTAACTGATGTGTAAGGCCTGTGATAGGCTACACTCTAATAAATCATGCAAGCCTGTGAGAGACTGCACCTCGGTAATTAGTACTAAGGCCTGTGATAGGCAGTACAATTATGATTTAGGCCCATTCGAGGAGGGTTTTTGTTGGAAATTCTGGAATCATGTGCATTGACATATACACATTACATTAGGGTGTTTGGCCCACGAGTCATGCTTGTTATACTATGATGATTGTATAGACATACTCGGTTGTTGTTTGTTATTGTGCCGTAATTGCTTTGAGGTGTGAATTTGGGTTGATTAAGTTTCGATGTAATTATGTGGTCATAATTGATGTTATGAATGTTTGATGTGTGATTGAGGTGTGAATTTGTGGAGATTAATTTGGTGTGAATTATGTGTTCATAATTGATAATATGAATGTTTGAAGTGTTAATTGATTCAAAGCCATTTTAGAATTGAATATCTGCATTTTTCTTAGTTGTATTCGACTAAGACAGTGCTGTATTCAAATACGACAGTGCAGTTTTGCTAAAAACTTCATTTTCGACTTTGTTTATGCATTTTTGACATATGAAAACCCTTTCGAGGAGTATGCTAAGACGAAAGATTCTCTTGAGCTTTTGATACATAAGAATTTTTCTAAGTGTTATTTGTTAATTTCGGTTGGTGACTCTTTACAATTATTGTGGAAATTTGAGTTTTGCCCTTAGATGATACCCGAGTTCATTCCACCGACTGTTGTCTTAATGAAGGAAACGTCGTTAGACTTCTCTGACCGAGACTTGCCGACTTCTTGGGCATACAACCCCATCTCGAGCAGGGCTACTTATATAGGGATGGTATTGAGGACAAGTAGGAAAGTTGGAGCAATATACCTCATGGAGCTCACTAGTGAGAAGATCGACTATCCGGTACCTTCAGGATTGGTGCTTGGGATGAATGGAGCATGGGAATATGCAGAGGATTCCTCAGTTAGATTTGAGGCGGAGGCCACCATAGGAGTTGGAGATACATTGGTTGGACCCGGGACTGGTGAAAAGGATAAGGGGCCAATGCCACTGGAGCGAGAGATTGCAGGACCGTCTAGGCATGCCGAGTCAGAGCTTCCATTTCTAGTGAATGATTCCTTACCGACTTTCGCTGAAATAACGGACTGTTTTGAGATCCCAGCGCCGCCGAAGCCACCTATCTCGTGGGTGGATCTGACTTCTGAGGAGACCGATCATTCTATGGATGTTGATGAGAAGGAGGTTTCTTCGAAGATGGATATTGCGTCAGAAGGCACTTTCGGAGTGTGTGGAGGTCACCCATGTTATTGTAGTTACTAGTGAATGATCATATTAGTTTGGTTGTATAGAGACTTAGTCTTTTTGGTGCTCATACTTATTTCATTTTGGATGATTGTATCTATAACTTATATTGTCAGATGACTTTCGTTTGGTGGGTCCATGTTTCATTTTTTTGACGTGACAATGGGGAAATAGCATTCTTGGAGCAGTGCTTTTGTGCAGGTGTCTGCAGAGAATACCCCAAGGGTATGAGCGATGTCTGATAGGTCTCATAGCCCCGGTGTATGTACTATTTGTATACATTGTATTATCGTCTAAAAAACTATTTCAATTTGTTTGTATTTATGACGTAATTATTCAGGACTTTTGTCGTTTGCGTTACGACGAGTTATTTTTATTATTTGTTTTTGAAAAAAAAATGCATTTGCGCTACTAAAAATCAGGGTGTTACAACCGTCATTGTCACCAACTTGTCCCAAGCTCTGCCCCTGTTCAACCTCCATCCTTAACCCCTATTCAATCTCTTCATCTGGGTAACTCCCTCAACAAACGACACCATTATTCATCAGCCCCAACCCCTACCAATGTTTCACACCACAACCAACATCACCATCACCATCACAAATCAACCCCATCCCCTACACCTACTTACTTCTTATCCACTAGTAATGAATTGAGTAAGAAGCATAATCACCAGAAACACCACAAACATCGTCACCATAAATCATCAGCCCCAACCCATGCCCTTGCTCCTTCTTTAACCCCTACTCGTCCACCCTTTCCCATTGATACTAAAACTATCTCCTTGTCCACTAGTTATGAAGAGGGTGAGAATCATAAGCCCCACAAACACCACAAACATCATCACCATCACTCCTCAACCCCAGCCTCATCCCCTGCATAGGTTCACACTTTTCTCTCACTACGCATCCCTTTTTAATGTTATGGAAGATTGTTGCAAGAATTAAATTTAACTAAAAGTATTTTTATCGATGTAAGAATATACACAAAGAAAATTAAATAAAAGTATGTTTATCGATTTAAAAATATTTATGCCTCTAATTCTCCTAGTATGTGTTGTATTTTTTGAATCAATGAAATTTCTAATTTATATTATCAAAGTACCTATGTTTTGTATTCAATATTTTGTTAGTAGTTCATAAAATTGATCACCTATCAAAGTAATCAAAGTACCTATTTTTAGTGTTATGTTTTGTACCTATGCCTTTAAATTACGTTGTACCCACCTTTCCAAGGAATTTATTAAATTATGTTAGTTCTTCAAAACCATATTGGTTCCAACAGAAACTTATAAGTATGACATTCCTATACTTCAATCTTTCTTCATCAAAAAAAGGAGGTCTGTTAACATTTCAACTTGTAACTTCATTGATCTTTCTCCATCAAAATTACCACTTGAAAGTCATTTGACTAACTTGTTTGCTTAGTTTATAGAATGACTTTGTAATGAATATTGACATAAGCTCCTATAAATGAACTCCTTTGAGATGCTTTCATAGTATCAATATATCTTCCCAATCTCTTCAAGTTAATTTTTCTTGCATAGAGACATGGCTAGAGTTTTGGTATTAGTCGTACTTCAAGTTAGCTTCATGGTAGTGTTTTCTAAAGAGTTTGATAATCTTAAACACAAACTCCATCATCACCATCACCATCACTGTCATCATCACCAACTTTCCCTAAGCTCCGCCTCTGTTCAACCTCCATCGTTAACCCCTATTCAATCTCTTCATCTTGGAAATTCACTCTAAAAACGATACCATCATTCATAAGCCTGAATCCCTACCCAAGTTTCACACCACAACCAAGATCACCATCATCATCACCATCCCTATCACAAATCATCCCCATCACATGCAACTACTAACTTGTTATCCACTAATTATGAAGTGAGTAAGGATCGTATTAATCACAAACACCACAAACATCATCACCATAAATCATCATCCCCAACCCATGCCCATGTCAATACTCTTTCTTTAACCCCTATTCATCCTCCCTTTCCCATTGATACCAAAACCATCTCCATGTCCACCAGTAACGAAGAGGGAAAGAATCATAAGCATCACATACCGAACACCAATCACTTTTGCTAGATTCCAAGGTTATGATTTTATGCACTTTAACCTTGCTAAGCTAAAAAAAATGATAAATCTTCATCTCTACAACACATGGACTTGTTACTCATCTTTTTAATGGAAAATTCTTTTAATTAAGTGATTTTTTTAAAGCTCTCTTCTCGAAATTCAAACAAGATAGATAAGTAGAACATGTTTGGATATGGTTCTTAAAGAGTTATTTAAGTTAACCTAGCTGACAATGTACCGTAACTAGGTTTGAGTGTTTAATTAGTAAAATGTATAACTTAAGTCATTGTGAGGTTGCACATTTGACATTTTATAGAGCGAGATCAGAACTGTTGCGTCCCTTCTCTAAAAAAAAATGATATCCCCTTTAAGTGGGACAGGAAGTTATCCTTGTAATACCTTGTTTTCTATGAATGCGGTTAGACGAACGGGATCTTCTCATTGCACAAATTTGCATGAAATGAGACAATCTCGTTTAATCAAAAAGAAAAAGATTTTACATTCAACATAAAACAACCTATTTTCTTGTATTTTTCACCCCTTTTATAAAGTATTTATTACATTTAACTTTTTACAATATAAAATAATATGTAAAGGACATAATTATTTAATTTAGAATAACAATAAATGTGATATTTTTATCCCATCTCTCCTAAGTTTTGTTATACTCCATTTCCTTTTCCTTTTTGTTACAATACAAACATAAATTTGAAGCGTTCTCTAAAAGTTTAGCAACCTCCGTATGTCCAAATAGTAATCGTAAAAATAACGCAATTCATTTATTGTCTACACTTTTGGATAAAAAATGAATTTAACTTTATCACAATGATAAAGGACTAAAACGTTACCTGAAATTAAGTTAAAGGACCACAGATGTAATTTAGCCTAAATTATAAGATGTAAAAATAAAAATAAATATAACAATGCATACACCTTAATCAATTTCTTGTAAGATGAATAACATAAATCTTTGTTGGAATTATTTTGGCAAGGAATTAAAGAAATTGTGTACAACTTTGTTCACTTGTGGGTGAGAGAGTGGTGAGTGAGTGGGGTAGTTATTTTGTATTACATAAGGATAAAAAATATTAAAAATAAAATAATAAGGTTATCAATGGAAGAAAATGTAAAAAGCTATAAACTCAAATGCTGCATGAAATAGCGTCTCAGTATAAACTATAAGTTGATGAGAAAAGTTATTTTACCAAACACATATCTTTTAATCTAACAAGTTTATAAGCTAGTTTAATAAACTATAAGCTAACTTATTGACATTACCAAACAGTGCCCTAATGTAACTGAAGTCATGGTTTGGTCCACTTTATATGTTAAGGTACTCCGACAACATATGTTTGTTTTGGGCTGAACATTGGAAATTTGTCCTCTCTTCCCTCTGAAATTTTAATATAGCAAACAAAAAATTGTTATTATGTGATTTTAATTTTTTTTTTTGTTTTTTTTTTTCTAATTTCTTCTTATACCATTTCATTAACTTTTTTGATATCTTAGCTCTTTTTTTAAAGTCAATTGCTATTTTATTAGTTTTATTTTTAATTATTTTTTATACATATCTAACATTTTTAAAGTTTATAATTAGGTTACTATTTCTATTTTTTTAATTCATGTCAAAATCCTATTTATTTAAATTTGTATTTTCTATTTTTTTTCTTCATCTCTTCCTCTTCATCTTCCTCTTCTCTTTAACACCACAAGTCTTTCATTTTTCTTTTGTGTGTCATACGTGTCTAACAAATCATTTCGTGCATGATTCTCTCACATTTTGATTTTTCCCATGCTTTCATCATTGTAATTCTCATCAATTAAATGTCTTCGACGTATTATGTAACATCCTGATTTTTAAAATTGCAAGTGTATTTTATTTTATTTTTTTTTAAAACAACTCAATAAACAGATATATCATACACGCCGCTAGGGAAATGTAGTTTTGAAACGGTAACCCAAATATACAAAATCGGGGCTCTAAGACTTATCAGATCATTGCTCATTCCCCTATGGTATTCTTTGCAAACTCCTATGTAGAAGTGTAGCTTCAAGAATTCTATCCCCATGGTTGCTTCAAAAAATAGAACATGGACCCAAAAACAAAATTCAACTGTCAATGTATGTCAAGGATACAATCATCCCCTAACAAAATAACGACATCCACCAAAAGAAAGGCATTGAGGTCTTATACAAAATCCCAATCTGATCATAAGATTAATGACTACTGTAACAAGGGTGACATCCACATAGAACACATATCCCCTCCGCATAATATCCCTTCTAGAAGTAACCTCCTCCTCACCATTCTCATCATATGTAAATTCCACCTTCGAGATAGTCGGTTGAGAATCATCCATCGGGAAAGGAAGCTCTGACTCCTCTCGAGGTGACACCAACCAAGGTATCGATGTTCCATCAACAATCCCTGGTCCCCAACCAACCTAGACAGTAATGCAATGTCCTTAGCCTCCAACATCAGCCCATTGCCCTTCTCTGCGGTTCATGATCCAAACACAAAGCCCTTTACCTCTACGGTGGGAATTATTAGTCCTATTGGGGCCTCTGTCTCACCCTCATCAAAATCATCTCCCGAGTACCAAACTTGAAGGTACTAGGTAGTCGATCCTCTCGTGTTGGAGCCCCACTTGAAATACTGCATCGACCCTGCTTTTGTTCATCACTACTTTTCCCGTGTAAGTATAATCCTGCTTGAGGTGGGGTCGTATGCCCAAGCAGCCGACGAATGTCAATTAGGGAAGTCTAGCAACGCTTCCATCATTAGAGTATTAATTGGTAGTACGTAATCTAGCATCGTCTGAGGGAAAAGCTCAATTTTCACAAAAATTGTAAAAGGTCACCAGCCCAAATTAAAAAAATAAAATTTAACAAGTATGGCATGGTAGAAAGGAATAATAGAGCATGTATATGCATATACTATTACAGATCAAACACAACTTGTGTGACGAGGCACTCTAATGCAATGCTTATATTCTAGTGCATAGGCTTCAGAAATTTCAAAACCTTCCTTGAGGGGCATATATCATACATGTACAACCTGAACATGGACTAGTATTAGTTACCAAAGTGTAATCTCAACACATACCAGCACGATTTACTATCGTGCAGCCACAACACTGACTAACACTACTCAATAATCCTCGTAACGCTAAGATCGATCATCAACACTTGGAACCACCCCGTGGCCCATTACGATCACCACTAACTTTGAAATGCATGAGCATAATCTGACTATTTAAGATCAATTGTTTTGTAAATGCAGCTATTAAAATACTCTATTTTTAATAATCATTCAACACTAATAGTTTTTCAACACTTATTTGCAGAGCATACTCATGACATATTATCATCAAGATATTCATAACATAGTAAACACATATTATCAGTTATGAATATATAATTATATCAACAACATATATCACAAATTCAAACATCAGTCACACAAATAGGCCCCATATATGCGAACTAAATATTGGAAATGAGCTCTTACCTTGCAATCATCCAAAAACACAAGCGTTTGATGCTCTAAAATCTATCATACCTTAAATCAAGAATCGTCTTATGTCAAAATCAACACTCAAAACTTTAAGGTATAAGCCTAATCCAACTGTTACCCTTAATTACATTCTAGGGTTTTCGCACTTTTATTCACTTAAGGATTATTTCAATATTTCAATCCAGATATTAATATTTGGATATTGGCTCAGAGGCTTTTTAGCCAAAGTTATTAATATTTTGGAGTTTATATGATCAAAAAGATATTTTGATGCCGATTAGAATTACTCGTCGATGAATAAATTAAATTAACTGCGGTGAATCTTTTACGAAGAATTTAATGCGTTATGGGGGAAATGGTAATTTAACAAATACCTAGATATTTTGAGATATTTGTTAAAAATAATTAAAATATATATAAATATCTATATGTATATATTTGTTTGGGGAGAAAAGAAAAGGATATAAAAAGGAAAGAAGGAAAAAGGAAGAAGAGAAAAGAAAGGAAAGAAAGAGAAAGGAAAGAAAACAAGATTTTTCTATCTTCTTCCTCTGCCTCACGCGCTCATCTCCCTCCTTCCTCCATTTTTCGTTTTCTTTGCTTCCTTTAAGTTCGAGAATTGAAACCCAAGGCTAGTGGGTGAGAAATATCAAGTTCCCAACTTCTTCCTCCTTCTCGGATTCAAAAACGGAGTTAGGGATTTCAAAACCATCAAACACAAACCTCCCCGTTTCATCTAGATCTAAGCTTCGTTTCGCGAAGAGATAGAAGGGAAAGTTGCTCACTACCATGCTACGGTGCTAGGGAACCAACTTTGGAAGCGGCGTTGCGAGCGGAGATTTTACCGGATTTACTCGCGGTACCGTAATCACACGTTAGAGCTAACGTGAAGGTAAGGGCTCCTTCCAAACTTCTAGTTTGCATTTAGGGACTTATCTGTGGTTGTGCGGAAAGGAATTTATTAGGGTTGAAGTGTTGATTTGGGGGAAAATGAATCTAAGGCTTTATGGGTAAAATCTTAGAGTTAGGTTTTGGTTATATTGATGAATGTTTCGTGGAAAAATGAATTTAAACTCATTTATGTATGATTTTGAGTAAATGAAACTTGTTGTGTTTGAGTGGTGGATTGTGTTGATTTGTGTCCGTCGTATTTGACGTGTTCTTAATTAATACTAATGAAATTTGATATGTGTATGGTTGAATTTTGTGGGGAAATGAATTGATGTGTTTTGGTGTGAATCGTGGATTGAATTTGATAATATGTTTGAGTTTGTTTTGTGTGGAATTTGAAAACCATTTAAGTTAAATGAGTATTAAGAATGGGGAATCTCTTAATGTCTTGTTTACTTAATGTTTGTTTTTGGAAAATCGTTTAAGTTAAATGAGAATTAAGAATGAGGAATCTCTTAATGTCTTGTTTATTTAATGTTTGTTTGTGAAAATTGTTTAAGTTAAATGAGAATTAAGAATGGGGAATCTCATAATGTCTTGTTTACTTAATGTTTGTTTTGTAAATCGTTTAAGTTAAATGAGTATTAAGAATGGGGAATCTCTTAATACCTTTGTTTACTTAATGTTTGTTGTGAAAATCATTAGAGTTAAACGAGTATTAAAAATGGGGAATCTTTTAATATCTCAGTTTACTTAATGTTTGTAGTGGAAATCGTTAGAGTTAAATGAGTATTAAGAATGGGGAATCTCCTAATATCTACATTTACTTAATGATTGTCGTTCGAATTGTAAGAGTTAAATGGGTATTAAAAACGGGGAATCTTTTAATATCTGTCTTTACTTAATAGTGTTTGTCCGTGAGAGACTACACCCCGGTAAATTGTGTTTGTCTGTGAGAGACTGCACAGGTGTTTGTCCGTGAGAGACTACACCCCGGTAAATTGTGTTTGTCCGTGAGAGACTGCACAGGTGTTTGTTCGTGAGAGACTACACCCTGGTAAATTGTGTTTTGTCCGTGAGAGACTGCACAAGTGTTTGTCCGTGAGAGACTACACCCTGGTAAATTGTGTTTGTCCGTGAGAGACTGCATATGTGTTTGTCCGTGAGATACTGCACAAGTGTTTGTCCGTGAGAGACTACACCCTGGTAAATTGTGTTTGTCCGTGAGAGACTACACCCTGGTAAGTTGTGTTTGTTCGTGAGAGATTGCACAGGTGTTTGTCCGTGAGAGACTACACCCTGGTAAATCGTGTTTGTCCATGAGAGACTGCACTCGTGTTCGTTCGTGAGAAACTGTACGTTTAGGATTTACGCCTCTCGCGGAGGGTTTTGTTTTGGAATTGTGTGATAGCATGTTTGATTGCAAAACTATTTCGAAACCCAATTTGTCGTGGTAATCGTGTGGGAATTGCTAAGTGTTAAGATGTGGAATTGTGTATGAATGATATTGAGTTAGTTTATGTATTTTTGGAAGGATAAGCAGGGAAATCGATTTCCCAATCGATTTGGGAAGTTACAGGGGCTCAACTATTTATAAAATCGATTTCCCAATCGATTTGGCCATGCAGGAATTCAGCAAAACTGACAAAAATCGATTTGGAAATCGATTGGCATTAAGTCAGGGGCTCAGCTATCCTGTCAATCGATTGCCCAATCGATTGAATGAAGCCCAGAATTCAAATTTCACTAAAAACCTTCAGGAAATCGATTTGGAAATCGATTGGCTTAGTAGAAATTCTTATTTTGAGTTAGATAACAGATTGCTCATTGATTTATCAATGTCTTGGTTAGTTATGTATTACTTGATGGATTGAGAACCTTATTTTGATTTTATTTTTAATTGGCAAGCATTATATGAACTTTTAGCATATGGAAAATCCTTTTAAGGTGCATGCTTAGTTGAAAGGTTATTTTGTGCATTTAAAAACTTAAATGTTATGTTTTAACTGTTAATTTCGGTTGGTGACCCTTTACAACTATTGTGGAAATCTGGGCTTTGCCCTCAGATGAGAGCCAGGACGATCCTACCGGTTCGTACCCTACGGACGGGAATGTAGATGGGAATGCTTGACTGGAGCTATGTTAGGAGGATCTCACGGGGCGCGTGGAGATCACTCAGGGTGTATAGCTATAGTTTTTTGTAGAATGATCAGATTAGGATGACATGGAGGGAACAGATGTCTTTCTTTTGGATTACGTTATTTTGAACTAGAAAACTATACCTTTACTAATATTGTCAGTATGACATCTTATTTGAATTGGTTCCATGTATCATTTGTTGTTGTGTAAATACTTTGGATTCATATTTTGAGAAACTTTTCCGCTGCTTGTAAATTATAATGACTCAATTATTTATCCAAAGGCATTGCCTCATTTATCTCTCTGATTTATTTTAATTTCTTAAAAAAAAAAAAAAAAAAGAAATACACCCTCGCTTAGAAAAACGAGGTGTTACAATATAACATATTATAAATGACGTGACATACAATTCTATGATATAAAACCATATAATTACATCAATTATTCCTATGTCATTAGTTAAATTAAAACTATGAAAAATTTCCGATGTTGAAATCTAAGTTTTTTTGCGTTTTATTATAATTTCATGGGTGTTAATTATTTTACATCATCGTATCCTATGTCATCTTATTTAAAGTATCCTACATCATAATGTTTTAGTTAAAAAATCAGAGAAAGGGATCAAAGTTGTCGACTTTTAAAATAGGGGAAGCAATTTCGTGAATTAGTTAAAATATGAGGACTAAAAGTGCAATTAAGCCTTTTATTTTTAATAAATCCAATGAACTTGTTTTCCTTTTTAGAACCACTTATGATAATTATTTTTCCAACTTTAAACAAAACTCTTTAGGTTTTCAACCCCTTTTTAAAACAAGATTACAACCATTTTGTACACAAGGAAAATTTTGAAATCCCTAACTCTAAACTTCATATTTAGTTCGGAAACCCATGTTTAGGGAGGGAAAAAATTTCTCTTCAAAATTTTATTTCATCCTTAGTTTTAAATATATTTTTTAGAACCTTTTCAACCATAAAAATTCAAAAACTTCACGATAAAAATTTCAAACATAAATTCATTTTTTTGAGTAAAAATCCAAAGTGTTCCAAATATGATTTTTTTTTTTCTTTAGATCTACTATCGCAAGTCACAGATCTATCATATTTGTGAAGGAAAAATCATCTTAGTATAAAACCATTTTTTTTTTTGTAAAACTCAAAAATGTTGTATTTTTTTTTCTTTAGATCTATTAATACAAAAAAAAGTATATCTGTAGCCCTAACAAAAGAAAAACACAATTTTAGCATAGTTCATATTTTTGAAAAAGCTAAAAATGTTCAAAAGAAAAACTTTCATTTTGATCCATTTTTACAATCAATGGATCTAAAACATAAACAAAGTGACCACAACTTTCAAACATTTCCTTTTTTGAAAAAAAAAACTAAAATGTTCAAAATAAACTTTTTCTTTGATTTGGTATCAAAAGGTGAGGATCTACAACATTTGTGAAAGAAAATATTTAACTGTCTAGCTTTAAAAAATATGAGAAGAAGAGATTTTTTTTCTCCTTACCAAAGTTTACATACAACACTTCAAGAGAGTAATCCCACCTTACTTCAAAAATCCAAGTGAAGGAAGTGATTGTTCTTCCCACACTTAGGGGAAAAAATTGTGTTTTGAGACAGAAAGATGATGCGTTCGGCTAAATGAGAAGAAAACGAGATGAAGGTTTTTGTCTTTTCTCTTTTAAAGGCAAGCTAAAACGATCCTAGCCTTTGATTTTTATGATTAGATCTAGACCACTCATTTGTTTGATCTAATCCAAGACACACATTTCATACTAAGTGGTAAAAATATCTAGATATTTTGCTATATCTATTATTACACCACCAATTATATATAGATAAATTTAATTGTAATTAGCGACGTCGTAAAATATTTATTGATTAAATTATTCTTTGTAAATACTTTTACCAGGGTCACCGAAAAATATTTTATCGAACATATTACTAATCCCGACCCTCTCAAGAACTAGGATTTTTTTTTTCATCCTAAACATAATTGTTTTAGAATTTTCTGAATGAATAAACTGTCTACTGTGTTTAAAATCTATAAGATTTTCTATTTCTGATTTTTATTATTCTTACACACAAGGCAATTAAAAATATTTCACTAGAAAAAATATAATTTTGATACTAATCTTCTTAAAATAAAAAGGGAACCGATGAGCTGAGCAACGCGTTTAGAACAAAATACAATAAAATTACAAAAATTAAAGTTTTGAACATTATGGGTCTTACATATTAACTCAAACCTAACTATTTATACCTCCTTTTGTTTAAGTTTGATACTTTGTCGTATAATTCTTTTTAACTGCATGTACATGTGAATGTTTAATTTTCATTTACTTTGTGTGAATGTGTCTTAGTGTCTTTGTAGTTATTTCTAAGTATTTTTTAGTTGATTGTGTGTGTTAATCTCATCATTCATTTATGGTTTGTGCTTGCTTTTTGGTATCTATTATCTATATTTAAAACAGACCACTGAATGTCACCTCACTCTCGAATGCCACCTCATTATATTTCATCCACCTATACAAATATTTCTCAAATCAGCCAAAAAGCTGATGTAGACCTCTCCTCCTTTCTCCCCTCTCAATCATGCTCTCAATGCCTAATCTCATTCAATCCTCCTCTCAATCCCTAATTTCTTTAATATATTTTGCCACGTCATTATATTTTGTCACCTCATCATATTTCATTCACATCAACCAAAAAAAAATTTATAATAATAAGGAATTTCTTTAATACGTCCAAAAACTATTTGATAATATTATTTAATAATAAATTTATAAATTATAAATTTATTTTACAATTATTTATAATAAATTTATAATTTATAAATTATTTTACAATTTGATAATAATTTATAATTTATATTATTAGCAATTATTTTATAATTTATTTTTATAATAAATTTATAAATTATTTTATAATATTATTAGTCATTTACCAATTGTAATAATTTATATTATTAGTCATTAATTCAATGGAAAAAAACTACCTAATCACTCATAAATATCGACAAAAATATCCTCCTTTCATGGATAATTATATTATTCCACTTATGGTGAGTAATGATTGTACACGTTAAAAATTTAATTACTCATTAATGTCAATCAATTTATGATTTCTTTTAATTTATGTCAATCCATTTTTTTAGTAACATTTTTATACAATAAAAATATATATTCTATTTGACAAAAAATACACAAATTTATGGAAAATATCATAAAATAAGAATATATGAAAAATTATTAAAAAGTTACTTCCAATTATTAAAATACACAAATTTATTTAAAATTATAATATATGAATATATTAAAAAATATAATGAACAATAGTTTACTATATATATGTATTTTGAAAAATATGTTAACACTAAAATTTTATCAATTAAATTATATATTTATAATTAAATGCAATTTTTTATTTTTATTTTCCTTATTATAATGATAATTTGAATGTTAAAAAATAAATGAAAATTTAAATATTGCATAACATTAAATTATTTTTTAATAAAATTTATTTTTGGTACATATCAACATAACTATAATTCTATTGCACAAACAATTAGTTAAAACTTTTAAATACCTAAAATTGATTTAAAGTATATGTAAATGTTTAATAAAATTAATTTCAAACTCTTGATGAAATATATTCAATATTTTTTTTTTTACAATAACTTCTCATGCTCGCAATTAAAAAATAATACTAATAAAACAAATAAATTTAGACTACGCTACAATATAATTCAACATTAACATTTATTT
The DNA here is from genome assembly GCA_002896215.2 of Cicer echinospermum. Lineage (NCBI taxonomy): Eukaryota > Viridiplantae > Streptophyta > Magnoliopsida > Fabales > Fabaceae > Cicer > Cicer echinospermum. The sequence goes on along the minus strand of PGTU02000007.1, from coordinate 16,539,719 downwards.
AAAAAAATATTAAATAGTCAATCATATTTTTAAATTTTTTATATCTTATTTTTGGGTATGTATTTTACATTTTATTTCATCAAATAATACAAGTACCATTATATGTTGAAAAATAAATTGTTAATCAAAGTACAATGAGTCAACCAATTATCCTATATAATAAGTTATCATATGAATTTTACAAAATATTTTAAAAATTAAATTAGATGATTGTTATAAACATGATTTTCCCTCATTTTAATTTTCCTAATCATATTCAATTATTACAAATCACTAAAGTAATACTATAAGTTAACTATATTTATAATACACAAAATATTACTTATAAAACTTATAAAATTATTTTTACAATTATTTATAATAAATTTATAATTTATAAATTATTTTACAATTTGATAATAATTTATAATTTATATTATTATCTAATTATTTTATAAGTTATTTTATAATAAATTTATAAACTATTTTATAATATTATTAATCATTTACCAATGGTAATAATTTATATTATATAGTCATCAAATTCAATAAGAAAAACCACATAATCACTCATAAATGTCGACATAAATGTTCTTTATTTAATCTTCCTTTTGTGAACCATTATATTATTTTCACTTATTGTGAGGTATGATTCTGTACTTTAAAATTAAATTACTCATTAATGTCAATCCATTTTTTTAGTAACACTTTATAAAATAAAAATATATATTCTATTTGACAGAAAATACATAAATATATTATAAATAATCATAAAATACGAATATATAAAAAATTATTAAAAAAAATTACTTCCAATTATTAAAATCTATCATCTATTATATATATTTAAAATAGACTCCCGATGCCACAACAACTTATTTTGTTTTACAAATTTTTGATGAAATATATTCAATAATATTTTTTTTACAACAACTTCTCATACTCGCAATTAAAACATCATAATATTAAACAAATAAATTTATACTACGCTACAATATAATTCAACGTTAACATTTTTTTAAAATAAAAAATATTAAATAGTAAATCATATTTATAAATTTTTACATCTTATTTTTGGGTTTGTATTTTACATTTTATTTCATCAAATAAATACAAATACCATTATATGTTGAAAAATAAATTAACAATCAAAGTACAATAAGTCAAACAATTATCCTATATAATAAGTTATCATACGAATTTTACAAAATATTTGAAAATTAATTTAGATAATTGTGATAAAAATAATTTTCCCTCGTTTTAATTTTCCTAATCATATTCAATTATTACAAATCAATAAAGTAATATTATAAGATAACTATACTTATAATACATAAAATATTACTTATAAAACTTATAAATTTATTTTACAAATCAATAATTTTCCTAATCATATTGAATTACAAATCAATAAAGTAATATTATAAGTTAACTATATTTATAATACATAAAATATTACTTATAAAACTTATAAAATTATTTTACAATTTGATAATAATTAATAATTTATATTATTATGAAATTATTTTATAAGTTATTTTATAATAAATTTATAAACTATTTTATAATATTATTAGTCATTTACCAATGGTAATAATTTATTTTATAAGTCATTAAATTCAATAAATAAAAAAATCACATAATCACTCATAAATATCGATATAAATGTTCTTTATTTAATCTTCCTTTTATGAACAATTATATTATTTCACTTTTGGTGAGTAATGATTTTATACGTTAAAACTTAAATTACTCATTAATGTCAATCCATTTTTTTAGTAACATTTTTATAAAATAAAAATATATATTTTATTTGACAGAAAATACATAAATTTATTAAAAATAATCATAAAATACGAATATGTGAAAAATTATTAAAAAAGTTACTTCCAATTATTAAAATCTATCATCTATTATATATATTTAAAATAGACTCGATGCCACAACAACTTATTTTTTTTTTTTTACAAACTTTTGATGGAATATATTCAATAATTTTTTTTACAACAACTTCTCATGCTCGCAATTAAAATATCATAATAATAAAACAAATAAATTTAGACTACGCTACAATATAATTCAGCATTAACATTTTTTTAAAATACAAAATATTAAATAGTAAATCATATTTACAAATTTTTACATCTTATTTTTGGGTTTGTATTTTACATTTTATTTCGTCAAATAAATACAAACACCATTATATGTTGAAAAATAAATTAACAATCAAAGTACAATGAGTCAAACAATTATCCTATATAATAAGTTATCATACAAATTTTACAAAATATTTTAAAAATTAAATTAGATGATTGTGATAAACATGATTTTCCCTCATTTTAATTTTCCTAATCATATTCAATTATTATAAATCAATAAAGTAATATTATAAGATAACTATATTTTTAATACATAAAATATTACTTATAAAAACTTATAAAATTAATTCATTAATATCCGCGCAGCGCGCGGGCCATAATCTAGTATCTAGTAATATATTAAAATAGACTTCTAACTCTATTGAATGACACATCATATACTTATGTGCTACATCATAACATTTGCGCCACATCGTTTATATTCTTATGTGGCACCCTTCATATGTCTCTAATATTCATCTCACATATTCTATTACTCAATTTATCTTTTGCATCTCACACATCATATACATAAGTTAAAAACCCTTTAAAAAATGCTCATCATAAAAATAATTCTACCATATTCTCACTCCAATCAACTGTTGTGGCTCCTCTAATTCTAACTTTACATATCCTAGATTAATTGACATTTGCAAGTATGAATCCTATCTCAGAATTCATATCTGAATTTGATCTTACAAAGCCATATTTGAATCCAACATCACAAAGCCATCTTTGTTCATTTCTTGAAAAATTTGTTCCATCGATACACTTATATTCGCCTATGTAACTAACCATAAATTGTCTACACAACTAAAAAAACACTTTTATAAATATATATGTATATGTTGTTTTGTGTTCTAAGATATTTTATCGGTATCAAAAGACACAAAATTGGAACTTGAACATCTCGACACATTTCAAAGGTACATACTTTGAGTTTGAAAAATTGAATTTATATGTTAGAAAAAATTTAGTTATTATATTTTCATTCTAGTTGGATGTTAATGAATCTTTGGTATTCTCTATATGCCAGAAAGAATTCAATTATTCGCAGTTCTCTTTCATTATATTATTTTTTCATAATATATTTAGTATTCTCTATAACAATTTGTAGCTTATTTCCTATTTAAAAAAATTGTAGCTTATGTCCTCAAATAAATAAATAAACTATTTTCATCTACAATATTGATGCGACATTCAAACATAAACTCTTTCATGTTTAATCGATTCAATATTAGAGGGTTCAAATTCATCATGTATCTCACCCAACCATGATAAAATAAACTTTTAAAATAATGTGATCTTAATTTATTAATTTTAATAATAAAATTTAATCAATGACATTTTACTCTTTAATACAAAATATTGCAATTTTTTATTTTTTTTTTTAATAGTTAATAAACAAATTTTTTTGATAAATTGTTTAAAAATAGTTTAAATTTACTTTAAATTAAACATTAAAAGTTTCAACATAGAAATACATACTAATACTAAATTTAATTTAAACATTCAAGTATCCTTTAATTAAGTTATTATTTTATTTTTAATCTTCTTTCACAAAATAGTAATTACATATTCAACCTCATTTGTAATAACTGAAAACATAACTTTTTATAAATAAATATAGTAAATTAGTAGTTATATTAGTTTTATCAGATTTTGGACCCAAAACCTCTTGGAAACTATTGAGTGTTCCTCAACAACCAAGCTATAACTTAATTCAGATATGTATTCATGATATGTATGATTGAGGGGAGCTTAATTATTTCATCATTATTGTTACAAGAATCATTATCTAAACAATTTTGTCATCCTCAAAAAGGGGGAGATTGTTGAGAAAAAATTTCTCTCTAATGGTTTTAATGATAAAAAAATTGTTTAAAAGATTAGGATTGTGGTTAATGACTAATTTGTGCTTTTGAGTGAATTCATATTAGAAAACAGGTTACTCATCATTAAGATAAAAAGGAGAAAAATCTGACTCAATCCATCAAGTTTTCAAAACTAGAGGATAGACAGACAAGAGGATGAACCCTTAAGAGGATGAACTTTCAACGATGCATAATATTGAACGTCACTGAAACAATGATTTCTTGTCATACTGAGAAGATAAATCAGTGTCAAAGAATGAAAGAAAAAGCGATTTAAAAGAAGAGGTCAAAGGCCATAGTTTATATGACAGAGGATGGACTGTAAGAGGATGGACATCTAGCTCACTTAATCCTCACATGTTGAAAATGACCCAACACATCAACATACAAAAAGGTTGAACTTAACAAGACAAAAATAGAGTCTTATATGTCTTGAAGAATGAAAAAGGACAGCAGGATGACATTTCTAGAATTAAGATTAATGACCTTGGACTTTTGATTAAGTCTCCAACGGTCATAAAGTGTTTTGACACATGGATAGAGCATCACAAAACTCCATAAAAGGAAGGGAGCTCTTCATCATCAAATATAACAACATAGCATAAAAAGAGCAATTCTAAGAACTATCAAGAGCATTTCTATCCTCTCTTTATACTTTCTATAGTCTTACACTATATCTTTGAAATATCCTTTTAGAAAGTGTTAGTAAAGAGAGGATAAGAAAATTCTAAGGAGTTTACCAAAAGAATGGAGACCCATGGTGACTGCCAACACAGAAGCAAGAAACTTGGCTAACATGAAATTAAAGGATCTGGTTGGAACTCTAAGAGCTGATGAACCATTGTTGCTTGTAGATAAACCAAGCAAAAAGGGAAAAATAATTGCTCTAAAATCAAGCCAAATAGAAAGTCCATCCTTAAAGAGGACTGAAGATGTCACAAAAAGGGAAAACTCAGAGTATTCTCTATCTGAGGAAGAGGATGAACTCGCTCTGATTTCTAGAAGAATTCAGAGGATGATAAATCATAGAGGACAAGACAAAAGATCTCATCAAAAGGAAAAAACTGGCAAAAGTCAAATAACATGTTTTTGATGCAACAAAATGAGACACTACAAAACTGAGTGTCCTCTAAACAAAAGGAACTCAAGAAGATTTCCCTACAAAAATGAATCTATGATGACTACTTGGGATGATAGCGACGTTTCATCCTCCGAGCAGGAAAAGGAAGAAGAGGCAAACCTCTGTCTCATGGCAAAATCAGATATTGAAAAGGTAACCATCACAGAACTATGTCCTACTTGTGAAAAATTAGAAATAGAATTTGACAATCTTTTAAATGACTCAAACACTCTATCTCATAAATGTGGTTTTCTTAAAAATCAACTTTATGAAATAAAGAAACTCAATGAGGAACTTCAAGCTAAGAATAAGAAGTATGAAAAAATTATTCTAGACTTGAAGCAATCTCATAGAAAGTTGTCTGAGCAACAAAAAATTATGAACAAAAAGAATGTTAAAATTCATCCTCCAGAAGATGATACAGAAAAGAAAATCTTGAAAATAAAAGTTGAAGAACTAAAAAATGACGTTACCAACTTTGTTAAATTCACTAAAATGTTTCAAAAAATAATGGGATCTCAATCTGGAATCTTTGACAAAGCAAGTATTGGATTTAACATTTCTCAAAAACAAAAATTATATAAAAAAAAATTTCCTACCTCAAAAACAAGAGGATAGGCCAAAATGTACCTTTTGCAAAAAAACATGGACATACTATCAAAAACTGCCACGTTAAGAAAAAAGCTGACAATATAAAAAGGGGATGTTCATTTTATGGTAAACATGAGCATCATGACTCTACTTGTTATCATAAATGGAAAATCCTTACAAGAGTAAAAACTAACCAACAAGGACCCAATTCTATATGCGTACCTAAGTCACTTTTAAACTCTAACACAAGTACATCCTCTGATCAACAAAAGAAAGCCTTGGTTCTTGGACAGTGGTTGCTCAAGGCATATGACAGGGGATAAGCATTGCTTTATTTCTTTGGAAATAAAGAATGGATGATCAATCACTTTTGAAAATAATGATAAAGCTCAAATAAAAGGAACAGGTTTTATTGGTAAAAACAATTCTTCCAAAATTGAAAATGTTCAAAATGTGGATGGTTTAAAACATAACTTGTTAAGTATTAGTCAACTCTGTGATAGTGGATTTGAAGTAATTTTTAAACCCATTCTATGCGAGATCAAACATCCATCCTCAGGAAGAGTTTTCTTCTTGGGTATTAGGAAAAATAATTTATATCAATTATATCTGGATGATTTACCTACTAAATCTTGTTTTGTATCTATTGAAAAAGATAAATGGATATAGCACAAACGAGCTAGTCATACAAGCTTGAACACTATTTCTAAATTATCAAAATTAGAATTAGTTAAAGGTCTTCCAAAATTTAATTTTGAGAAAGACAAAGTATGCAAAGCTTGTACCAAAGGAAAACAAGTAAACAGTAGCTTTCACTCAAAAAATATTGGTTAAAAGAACACACGAAGTGTAACTAGCCTCTTTCATAGGTTAATCCGTTTGATCCATAGTAAAACTCACAAGTGTGTGAGGACTGGACATAGCCATCATTGGGTGAACCAATATAAAGTTAAGTGTGTCATCTTCTATACTCTCTCTCTCTTTTATTTATTTAGCACATATTTATAGTGTTAAATTTCCATCATCTAACTCTCGTCCTCTTAGAGAGGATATTGATTTAAACACTTGAGAAAATTTTAAAACAACAATATCTCTTTTCAACCCACCTTTTAGTGATATTTTAGCTACTTCAAATACAACTATATATAATATTCATAATGAGTGGTGTTTTTTAAATGAGTTTTTCTTACTTTTTATAGATAAGATGAGAAAAGCTATTATGTTTGTGAACAAAATCCAACTTTATTGTGTTGTCTTTTTTTTCTTGCTCAATATTTTCACAATAGTCTTCACTATTACTACAGTCTCTCCCAATGTAAATATTCATCAGGTATATCATTTTAGTCATATTATATATGTTATGTTACACATGAAGTATTTTTTATTAGTCTCTTTTTACTCACCAATTTGGATGTACACCATTATGAAGAAACATAACTACTATGTTACCCATTATTAACTTATTCTTTATCTACCTGTTACATATTAAATATTATTTCACATTTTACATATTCTGAAAGAGGTAAAAAATAGTAGACCATCAAAATGTTTCTTAAACTTTACAACTCATGGCTATTGTTTTAAATGTAAGACCGGTCAGATTGGGAACCAGACGGATCCAAACCGTGTCATAAAAATTAGTTATTTTTATTAATTATTTAATTTTTAAATAAAATTAAAATAATTTAAATAGTGGCACAAAGGTATAGAACCAGCGGCACTAGCCATAGGCTCTTATGGTTTCTACTATGTATATAATAAGCAACATAAATGACATATACTAATGTTTAATTAATTGAAATCTCACCAACTTTTCTATAATGATAATAATAATATATAATTGCTGAAAGAAGATTTAAATAAAACTATACAATTTTTCCATTTTCATAGCACACTTATGTGTTGTAAATGTGTATTACAATATTTTTTGATCATTGAAAAATGTATAAATTGTAAGGTTAAAATTTTTATTGATATTTATTTAAAAAATATGGATTTTTTTGTAAATATAGTAAAGAAATTTATGTATGAATTTTTTTATTTTTCTAAAATAAGAATTTTATAACTATCTTCATAGTCATAAAATTCTCAAATAATTAACGAATAAAGCGTTTTACTAAAGTTACAAATAATTTGATATTTTATAAATTATAAATCTAAGTTACACAAAACTTATAATTTCATGATAAAAAATAATAATTTAGTCATTATAACATTAGGACATATCACGTACTTCATATTAAAATTAGTATTTTATAAATAAAATATGATAATTATTGTTCTATTAAACTAAGCATACTTATTAATAATGATATGTTGGTCAGAATGTTAATTAAGGAGAAAATAGGAGAAGATATGGTGTCTATTGTTTCGTTAAGAAGACATTTTGAAAAGTTGATCGGGTCAATATAAAATATACAAATTGTTCCATAAATTAAGTATGTAATCATTAACCAATTTGAATGCAATTTATGTTTTATTATTTATTTTAAATTGAGAAAGTAACGTCATAACAGAAAAATAAACATTATGATGGGATAGATAAATTGTTGGCACATTTACAACTCCATATCCGAGAACCATATAGTCCAGACACAAGGGTAGCATGGCAGGTCGTTGTTGGACATTGCGGGCATTTGTTCTTGCAATCCGGAAGAGTTATTTTTTAGAATAGTACACGTATTTATCATTTATTTAATAACTAGTAATAATTTAAATCATTAATATTATATAATTTATATAAATTTGAATTTATTTTTTTTCTTTTCAAATATAACTTTTTTCTTATAGATATAGTAAATTTGTGATTGTTGTTCTAAATATTCCTATTTGATCTTCTACCTTCTTTTGGTCTTTCCAATTTTTTATTTATTTTGGAATTTATCTCTATTATATGTATGTATTCATTTTAACCTTTATATATATAAATGGTTTGGGAACAATATAATCAAACATAAAAAAAAATATTACAGTGATTAAAATAAAATAACATGAATTTAAAGTAAAAAATCATATATTTACAAGATTTAACTAAAAATTTATTTTATAACAACTAAAAAATAAAAATATGTTATATTTACGAAGACAAAGATATATTTAAAAATATGGGAGAGAAAATTGATGTAAAATGTTGGAAAGTACTTGATGCAGCTCCTTAATTTAATTTAAATTAACAATTTAGGGTGTATCCATTATTTGATAAAGATTAAAAAGTTAAAGACAATTTTGAAAGAAACCAAAAAATTTCTCTAGACAAAAATTGTTCTCAAGGCTTCTCACCCTTTTATTATCAGAAAAAAAAAAAGAAATAAAAATTAGAAAAATATATCAATTTCAATAGAGGAACTAGAGCTTGAAGCAACAATTATAGTTGGGACCTCTAGAAGTGGTATCTCAACTTGAGGAATGATCAAAAGAAAATAAAATTGTTTTGGTGAAACAACCACTAGAATTTCCAGATGATGAGTTTCAGAGGGAGAGGCAGTTGCACTAGTTGTTCCTTCTAGTGATGCAGGTAATGTTGTCATAATTTTAAGTTCTTGTGCCATCTTGAAGTTCAAAACCTAGAGGTTTACGATCTTTTTAATATTCTGATCATAGCATTTGGGCACATGTTTCTAGCTTTTTAGTTTGATATTTAAAAAGCTCTTTATAGCTTAGAATAATTTTTTAGCTTGTTTCTAAACTTTTGATCGAAAGTGAATTATAATTTTATTATTTGCATTTTTACCCTTTCTCACTCTGTAGGCCATAACTTGAGCTTTGGATATCGAATTGGCGCATACGAGCAAGCGTTGGAAAGCTAAAAATCAGAGCTACAACGTATGTTTTGGAATAAAATCCCAATGCCGAACTTTACTTGGCCTATATTGTATATTTCGTAATCTGGACTTTTGTAATAATTTTAAATAGCTGGTCACTTGTTTTTAAACCCTAAACCCTAAAGTCCAATATCAAGTACTATATATTGGCAGTTTTGTTTCTTTTCACTGGAGGAAATACTAGGATTCAGATTTCTACAAGAAATAAACAGTTTTTATTTTAATTTCATGGAAGGCTAATTTTATATGATTAATCCACAAGTTCAGAGTTTCATCAACACCTTGAGATTCAGATTACACTATCAATTTCGATTCATGATTCTATTCTTGTTTATTTGATTATATTGATATTATGATTGCTTAAATTGAATTTTAATAGAATCGATTAAATTTATTTGACATAATTTGGTTTTGGTTTCTAACTTAATTGAATTATAATTTTGCGACGCTTGATCGTTAATTGTAATATTTTGATGATTGTGATGCTTAATCCAATCAAAGAAAACGAATTCACATAGGATTGATTACGCTAGTTTGATCAATTCTATAGTTAAATAAGAATAGAATCATGAATTAGAAATTAAACTCATTGATAGAATTTGTGATATGTTTGAAACTCGAATAAGTGGATTAATCGTTTTGCTCATCTGTTAAATCAAAAATCTAAAAACCCCTTTTCTAATTTCAACTTTCTATTCAATTATTATTATTATATCAGAAGTCCTTGCGAAACGACTCGAGTTATTACCTCTATTTACATTTAATCAATTGTATTTGACCCCTGTCTGACAGCGGATCCTATTGGCGTCATTGACGGGGATGCTCAAAATCCATAATTCCTTTGATTAGACCCTTTTTTTTCAATTTTTTGAATTTGTCATATTCTCCAAAAATTCCAAAAAAAATTGAGTTGCCTATATTTGATTTTTAGAAATTTTTTGTTATTTTTATATTTTTTGGATTATATTTGATAGGGTTTTTGATTTTTCACTTCAATTTTAGCAATAGGGACATTTGTTGGAATTTTCTGAATTGTGATTTTTCATTGCATTGTTATGATGATGCATGACTAGTGTTAGTTCTGTAAATTTTCATTTCTTGAACTTGAAATAGATAGGACATTTCATTTACGTCGTAGACTTAATAGAGCTGCTAGTATTAACGAGTCAGAGTCAGATAGTGAAAGTGACAACTTGCTGCAAAATATGGTTGATGTGATTAATAGAACCTTAAGACAACTTGTTGCACCTAATGTCAATTATAATGCATTGTGTATCACATATCCTGAAGTTATTGTACCATTTGAACTTAAATCTGGTTTAATACACTTGCTTCTAAAGTTTAATGGTCTTCTAGGTGAGGATCCCCACAAGCACTTGAAGGAATTCCATGTTGTGTGTTCTACCATGAAGCCTCACGGTGTCACAAAAGACCACATTAAGTTGGGAGCGTTCCCATTTTCACTTCAAGATGCTGCCAAGTATTGGTTATACTACCTTCAACACGGTTCTGTTACAAGTTGGAATTATCTCAAGATATTGTTTCTAGAAAAATTATTCCCTGCCTCACGAGCTGCTTCAATCAGAAAAGAAATATGTGGCAATAGGAAGATTGACAGGGAATCATTACATGATTATTGGCAGAGATTTAAGAAATTAGTGTCTAGTTGTCCTCATCACCAGATTTCTGAACAATTGCTCATTCAGTATTTTTACGAAGGCTTGCTACCTATGGATAAAAGCATTTTGGATGCTGCTAGTGGGGGAACACTTGTCGATAAGACCCCAGAAGCGGCAAAGGCTTTGATTGAGAACATGCCCATTAATTCTCAGCAGTTTACAACTATAAGCAATTCAACAGTGTTGACAAGGGGTGTGAATGAAATTCAAGCTTCTTCCCACAAGAATTTAGAAGGCAGACTTGATGAGCTTACATCTTTAGTATAAAATTGGCAATAGGTAAAACTCAAGCAGTGGTATGTGGTATTTGCACTTCTCCAGAGCATTCTACAGATTCATTTCCTACATTGCAAGAAGATCCAATTGTTGATGCTCCCCAAGCATATGCAGCAAATATATACAATCCTTAAGTCAACTGTGATATGTCATCTAACAGGTACAATCCTGGTTGGAGAAACCATCCAAACCTGAGATGGGGGAATTCACCTGCACAAAAACATCCTAGGCAACAGAAGTAAAATATTCAACAATAGCAAAACAATGCACCTTCATTAGAGGACCTCGTTAAGCAGATGGCCGTCTAGAATCTCCAATTTCAACAAAGAACAGATTCCCCCATTCAAAATTTTGTAACAAAGATTGGTCAGCTAGCCACTTCATTTAACCAACTGCAGACTCAAGGGTAAACCAATTGCCTACACATTCAGTAGTAAATCCAAATGCTCCCAATGTCAGTGCAATTACATTGAGGTCTGGGAAAGTTGTTGAAATATTAAAGGTACCTGAAACTATAGTGAAAAATAACAAGGTTGCTGAAAACACTTATATACCTGAAATTGTTGATGTTGAGCAAAATATACCACTTCCTTTTCCTCAAAGGGCAGTGAAAACTAAGAAAATGGACGAGGCAGATAAGAACAAGGATATCCTGGATACATTTAGGAAGGTGGAAGTGAACATTTCCCTCCTTGAAGCAATTAAATAGATTCCAAGATATGCAAAATTTCTAAAAGATTTGTGCACACTCAAGAGAAGGTTAAAAAGAAAATGAAAGAGTAAACATGGGGCAAAATGTTTCAGCCCTCATTCAGCCCATGCCTCATCCATGTACCATACGCAATAGTCAATTTGAAAATGCTATGTTAGATTTAGGAGCTTCCATAAATGTTATGCCTACATCTATTTTTACTCTCTTGCTCTTTGACCTTTACAGAGTACAAGTGTTACCATTCAATTGGCGAACAAGAGCAATGCTCGTCTTGCTGGACTTGGGGAGGATGTACTTATTCGAATTAATGAATTGGTATTTCCTGCAGATTTTTACATTCTGGACATGGAGGGAGATGGAGACAATAAGTCCAACAGGACGTCTATCATCTTAGGTAGACCATTCTTGAAAATTGCTCGAACAACAATTGATGTGCATGCTGGAACTCTATCCATGGAATTTGGTGATAGCATTGTAAATATAACATCTTTGATGCTATCTGATAGCGTTTCAGCAAGTGTACTGAATCGTTGCAAGTAATAATAAAATGGTAGTACCGAGTGTCGAACTCAAGGATTGTGTTTTACTATTGAATTATATTTAATTACTAAAATTGAACAAAAAGTTCCCAAATTGATTGAAATAATATTTAAAATTAACAACTGTAATAAAATTGATCATTTATTATGAGAAAAATATAAGGGATAAGTTTCACTTCAAATCCAATCTTGGTGTCTAATTTGATCCTAGTTATTGAATTTCTTTATTGAATTATTATCGAATTCTCTTTATTATTCTTGCCCTAATGTCTTAGTGACAGAACATTTAATTCCAAAGTAACCCATAATTCCTTAGTGGATTTAAGATTAGAATTAAGCCTTACCGTACATGAATTATCTTTTTAAACTATTGCCTTTGTAACTAATTTAATTGGTTTCATGACCTGCATCTATTCCTAGACTACAAATTCATGAATTTCTAATCTCAAGCATTCGTAAAGTCCACTCCCGTTTCAAAATACGAATCGTAGAACATTTTAATGTTGATCAAGCAATAAAAAGCATTAAGCACAGAGATGAGAAAAATAATTCAATAAACTCATTCATATAAATAGAAATCAAATCAGAAAAATAAGGGTTTCATCTTGTTACACTCACCCTTAACAAATAGGATTTAGTTACTCATGACAAAGATAAAAAAGATAGAGATTGGAGAAGAATTACAAGAAAGATTCATGAATGATTCTTGATAAAACTGCTCCAATGGTGTTAGACACGACTGTTTTTGAGTTTCTCTGCTAGGGCACAAGACTCCCTACTTCCTGATAGTCCATAAGATCCCTAAAAAGTGAGAAAAATGAGTTTTAATGTGTTCTACTGTGCGTCGCACTCTTGAGCACGAATGAACAGTAACATTAGCGAGAAATGCGCTTGGGGCGCGCAACATCTTATGCCTGAAGTTTAGTGCATGTTTCTCCTCTCTTTTGAGTCTGATTTTGGTTTTGGTGTCTTCTTGAAAGTTGTATCTGTGGATTGTAACTGTCATTTTCATGTGGTTTGACTCCAATTGGACATCTAAAACTCCGAATATGGCTGAAATACTTCACATAGGTCATGCTGATTTCTCGCCAAAATTCAGCACTACATTAAAACAAAGTAACAACGCAAAACTCCGAAAAATCTCTAGTTAATCAAGAAAATAAGAACATAAATATTTCATTAAGGCAAAGAAATAAAACTAACAAAATATATCAAATAACTCTTTAAATTAACTAATGAATAAAAGATAAATAAGACTAAAAACAATAAAAAAATATGCATCTGATGAAGAGTCATCACAACCCCAAACTTAATCTATTGCTTGTCCCCAAGCAACAATTAATTTTAGATTTGGTGTAGTTAAAATCAAACTGAAACTTAATTTCTCAAATCAAATCAAACTCAATTCTCAAAACATTCATCATGTTCTATTGTTGCTTATCAAAAAACAACACAATTTGTATACTTTAGCATTCATTCATCAATTTCAAATCTCTCTTCACACAATCTCACCAAAATTTATCTCAAGTGTTTAGCAAGGGTTATGAATTTATCACTTAAATCCTAGAACATGCATCACGCTACCATAGGTTTGAAAAAATTATAGTTAGCAATCACAATGTAACAAACACATACACTTTTTGAGGACTATTGGGTTGTAATGGGGCTTAGGTAAAGGTAGGACATTTTGAGATAGTAGGCTTTACTACTTGGATTTAGGCATACATTTTCAAATTATTCTACCACTTTTTATTTTTTTTCACCATTTCATTGTGGAGACTCTTAAACATTGACAAAAGAACCAAGAAGATATTATTTATCAAAGTACACAAACTGATTGTTTTTCCTTCTTTTTTTTCTTTTTGTTTCGATATTTTTCTGTTTCTTCTTCTTTTTTTTTTCTTTTGTTGAGAATAGTCACCCCAAACTTAAAAGGTTGTTATCCCATGAGTAACCCCAAACGTATAATTTTATCAAGACAATAAATTTTTTTTTCTACCTAACTCTAAATAAGTTGATTTAATTAAAGTTAGGTCTTTGGCTTGTAATGTGGCTCGTAACGGAAATAAAAGGGCAAGACTCAAAGGGGCTAGCAAATGATAAAATTTTCATAGGGTAGTTAGAAATGCTCAAATGACCAAACAAAATTGCCTTAGTGTATGCAAAAATTACAAGTGATGCAAGTCAGAATTAGTGTTAGTTCTGAAGGGATAACACATGTCTGGATAATCACACAACAAAGAATTAAAGTGTTAAGGCTCAAAAGATCACAGCTAGGATAATAAGAAAGAGTATGAACTATCTAAATGATGTCAAACATGCCACTACAAAATTTGTTTAGTTTTTTTTAAATGGAAAATGAGACTTCGACAACCAAGGAGTAATCAACAATGCATGCATTCGTGAAACTTATCAAATTGAGAAATGATATAAGCAAAGGAATAGAGTTTAAATTTCAAAATCCCAAACAGAAAACTTAAGACCAAATGCAAGCTGTTAATAATTCTTCATCATAGTGCACGTTTACACACAATTAGAAAGAAACAAATTCAAATAACAAAAATAAGATTGCAAAAAAAATAAAAGTTACCTCTACCTGTGGGTTGCCTCCCACGAAGCGCTTCTTTAAAGTCATTAGCTTGACGCCTCAACTATTGTCAAGGTGGCATATATGAAAGGAAGAACACATCATCCTTCTTCTTCTTTTTGTTTGGTAGAAATTCCATGAACTTGAAAAATAAAAGATGTTACTTTCATGTCCTTCTCAATTGGACATTGATGAACAAGGCATAGACTGAATCTCGAACTTTATCAATCTCTTCTTTTTCTTTTCCTCGTTCGTCTTTTCCTCTTGCTTATCTTCTTCTACCACAACAATGAAATTATCTTCAATCTTCAACTTCTCCTCTGTCATCTCAAACTTAACCACTTGCTCAAATAGCCTCTCACATTGACTTTCAAATATTTCAATTGAAACCATGTTATTCTTCATGAATTCCTCCAAAATGTCCGTAATGTGAAGGTCTTTTTCATCTGATTCTTTGGATAGAATTTTATGAGGTAGCATTTGTTCCCAATTGATCTTTTTAATATAACACTCGTCGTTTTTTACATCTTTGACCAAAAAATCTTCATATTCTATTAGTTTGGCAAGGTCATCAGAACAATTTCCATTCCTTCTCCGCAAAAGTCGCACCTAAGAGGCTGCATCTGAGGGATCTGAGGGTGATATTTTGAAAATGTATCTCTCAAGATTTGCCCGTCAATCATGCGACATATACTAGATATAAGACAAGTATCACACTCTTCATATAATTGTAGTAGAATATGATCATTATAATCTTCCATGCTCTACAACAAATAGTTATCTCAAACAAAGAAGGGACCAACCACTAGCACATGACATTAGCAAGATCAACAAATAAAAATAAAAAATTAAAGAAAAACAATTTTTTTTCAAAATTAAAATTAAAATAAAAGTAAAAATTTTATTGTAGAGCAAAAAAATTTCAATTAAGTAAATAAATTAAATTCAATAGTGATATGGCAATCCCCGGCAACGACGCCAAAAACAAATATGATAGCGTTTCAGCAAGTGTACTGAATCGTTGCAAGTAATAATAAAACGGTAGTACCGAGTGTCGAACTCAAGGATTGCATTTTACAATAGAATTTATTTAATTACTAAAATTGAACAAAAAGTTCTCAAAATGATTGAAATCATATTTAAAATTAACAACTGTACTAAAATTGATCCTTTATAGTGAGAAAAATGTCAGGGATGAGTTTCACTTCGAATCCAACCTGGGTGTCTAATTTTATCCTAGTTATTGAATTCCTTTATTGAATTATTATCGAATTCTCTTTATTATTCTTGCCCTAATGTCTTAGTGACAGAACCTTTAATTCCAAAGTAACCCCTAATTCCTTAGTGGATTTAAGATTAGAATTAAGCCTTACCGTACATGAATTCTCTTTTTAAACTAGTGCCTTTGCAACTAATTTAATTGGTTTCATGACCTACATCTATCCCTAGACTACAAATTCATGAATTTCTCATCTCAAGAACTTGTAAAGTCCACTCCTGTTTCAAAATACGAATCGTAGAGCATTTTAATGTTGATCAAGCAATAAAAAGCATTAAGCACATATATGAGAAAAATAATTCAATAAACTCATTCATATAAATAGAAATCAAATCAAAAAAATAAGGGTTTCATCCTGTTACACTCATCCCTAACAAATAGGGTTTAGTTACTCATGACAGAGATAAAAAAGATAGAGATTAGAGAAGAATTGCAAGAAAGATTCATGAATGATTCTTAATAAAATTGCTCCAATGGTGTTAGAAACGACCGTCTTTGAGTTTCTCTGCTAGGGCACAAGTCTCCCCATTTCCCAATAGTCCAAAAGATCCCTAAAAAGTGAGAAAAACGAGTTTTAATGTGTTCTACTATGCGTCGCCCGCTTGAGGCGCGAATGGACAATAACATCAGCGCAAAATGCGCTAGGGGCGCGCAACATCTTCTTTCTGGAGTTTAGTGCATGTTTATCCTCTTTTGAGTCCGAATTGGGCTTTGGTGTCTTCATGAAGGTTGTAGCTATGGAATATAGCTGTCATTTGCATTTGGGTTGACTCCAATTGGACATCTAAAACGTCGGATATGGCTGAAATACTTCACATAGGTCATGTTGATTTCTCACCAAAATTCAGCACTGCATTAAAATAAAGTAACAACGCAAAACTCCGAAAAATCTCTACTTAATCAAGGAAATAAGAACATAAATATTTCATTGAAGCAAAGAAATAAAATTAACAAAATATATCAAACAACTCGTTAAATTAACTAGTGAATAAAAAATAAATAAGACTAAAAACAATGAAAAATATGCATATGATGAAGAATCATCACTAAGAAACACCCCATGGAAGAGCATTATGTTTATCAAATTGAATTGTTTGCTGATTTGGTTGATGACACTTTCCCCGACATGTATGCTATTGACTTTCCTTCATTGTCTGGTTTTGATGATACTTATACTTGTGAATTATGTACAGATACTCAATTGTGCTTTGTGTGTTTTAAGATCGAAGCTGCGTTGCAGGTTGATCATTGTGCTAATATTGATATTTCTACTAACAAAATTGATTATGCAGACTTAGCTTCGGCCACTGGTGTTGTACCTTCCATTGAACAACCACCTACTATATAGCTTAAACCACTTCATGAAAATTTGAAATATGGATATTTAGAAGGAATTGGCAAGTTACATGTGATTATTTCAGCCAAACTTGAAGATGAACAGGAAGAGAAGTTGTTGCAGATTTTGAGGAAACATAGCAAGGCAATCAGATGGACCTTGGCTGATGTTCTTGGTAATAGCCCATCCATGTGTATGCATAGGATACTAGTAGAGGATGGGGTAAAATCAGTCAGGCAGCCCCCAAAAGTGACTTAACCTATTAATTCTGGATGTTGTAAAGAAGGAAGTGACAAAGCTCTTGCAAGCAGGCATTATATACCCCATCTCTGATAATTAATGGGTGAATCCGGTGCAGGTAGTCCCTAAGAAAGCTAGACTCACAATGGTTAAAAATGAAAATAATGAACTTATCCCCACACGAGTGCAGAATAGTTGGAGGGTATGCATCGATTACAGGAAACTAAACCAAACAACTAGAAAGGATCATTTCCCTTTTTTTATTCATTGATCAGATGCTTGAACGGTTGGCTGGTAAGTCACATTATTATTTTCTTGATGATTTTTCTGGCTATTTTCATATCCATATTGCACTAGAGGACCAAGAAAAGACCACGTTCACTTGCCCTTTCGGCACATTTGCCTAGAGAATGATTCCCTTTAGCCTATGCAATGCTCCTAGCACTTTCCAACGCTGCATGATTAGTATTTTCTCTAACTTGATAGAAATTTGTATTGAAGTTTTCATGGATGATTTTATTGTGTATGGTTCCTCATTTGATGCATGCTTGAAAAATTTAGATAGAGTTTTGCATAGATGTATTAAAACTAACCTTGTGCTGAATTATGAAAAATGTCATTTTATGGTTGAACAAGGCATAGTTTTGGGACATGTGATCTCTAAATCTGGGATAGAAGTGGATCCTGCCAAGATTGATGTGATTTCTAATTTGTCTTACCCATCTTGCATCCGCGAGATTCGTTCTTTTCTTGGCCATGCAGGTTTTTACAGGCGCTTTATCAAGGATTTCAGCAAGATAGCTCTTCCATTATCAAATTTCCTGCAAAAAGATTTCAATTTCACCTTTGATTACAAATGCAAGAAGGCGTTTGATTTTTTAAAGGCAACACTGACCTCTACTCCCATAATTCAGCCACCCAATTGGATCCTCCCTTTTGAAATCATGTGTGATGCATCTACCTATGTAGTGGGAGCAATCTTTGCACAAAGGGTTGGTAAGGCTGCCCATGTTATTTATTATGCTTCTAGGACTTTAGATTCTGCACAAGCTAATTATATTACCACTAAAAAAGAACTTTTAGCTATTCTTTTTGCACTTGATAAGTTTAGATCATATTTTCTACGTTCGAAGGTAGTTATTTTTACTAACCATGCAATTTTGATGATTTTGTTGAAGAAACTAGAAGCAAAACCGAGATTGATCCGATGGATGTTGTTACTCCAATAATTTGATTTAGAGATTAAAGATAAAAGTGGAGCTGAAAATTTCGTGGCAAATTATTTGAGCATAATAAAAATGGATGAGGACCCCATCCGCATTCAAGATGACTTCCCTGATGAGCAATTGCTACAATTGCGTGAGGTAACTCATTGGTTTGCTGATTTAGTTAATTATCTAGTTGTTGGAGTCCTTCCTGCAGATGCATCTAGAATACAAATAGACAAACTTAAAAGTGATGTCAAATACTATGTGTGGGATGATCTATATCTATAGAAATTCTATAGTGACCAGGTGATTAAGCGATGTGTTTCCCACCATGAGGCTCAGTCTATTCTTCATTTTTGTCATGCCTCTCAAACTGGGGGACATTTTGGTCCTCAACGGACAGCTAGAAAAGTCTTAGACTCGGTTTTCTTTTGGAACACTTTGTTTAAAGATGCTTTTGAGACTTACAAAACTTGTGAACAGTGCCAAATAGCAGGAACAACAATCACTCGTAGGAGTGAGATGCCTCAACAACCTATGTTTTTCCATGAAGTATTTGATGTCTGGGGCATTGACTTTATGGGCCTTTTTCCTATATCTTTTGGTTTTGTGTACATTTTACTAGCTGTTGATTATGTTTTGAAGTGGATGGAAGCAATACCCACTAGGACTAATGATTCTAAAGTTTTTGCAGGTTTTATCAGATCAAATAGTTTTTGCAGGTTTTAAATACCTCGAGCCATCATAAGTGATCAAAGGCACTCATTTTTGTAACCGCACCATGGACGCTATGCTTCAGAAGTATGGGGTTGTGCACATAGTTTCTACACCTTATCATCCCCAAACTAATAGGCAAACTGCAATCTCAAATAGGGAAATCAAACAGATCTTAGAAAAGATGGTGCAGCCAAACACGAATGATTGGAGCCACCGACTTGAAGAAGCTCTTTGGGTTCATAGAACAGCCTACAAAACACCAATAGGGATGTTCCCTTATCGACTTGTGTTTGGTAAGGCATGCCACCTCCTAGTGGAAATAGAGCATCATGCTTATTGGATGGTCAAGAGTTGTAACCTTGAGATGGAGAAAGCAGGTTTGGAGAGAAAGCTTCAATTGCAACAACTTGAAGAGCTTAGACTTGAAGCTTATGAGAACTCTTGAATCTATAAGGAGAAACCTAAGTAGTTTCATGATAGGATGATTTCTAGGAAGGAATTTTCCATTAGCCAAAAAGTTTTATTATTCAACTCCCGTATGAAAATTATGGCTAGGAAACTTCGATCGAAGTGGATAGGTCCTTTTGTTGTTACTAACATTTTTCCTCATGGTGGTGTGGAAATAAAAAGTGAAAACAACGAGAAAGTGTTCAAAGTAAATGGACAACGCCTCAAGCTATTCCATGAGAGCTCTGTGCTTGAAGATGCTACCATAGACGATCTCTCCTTGGAAAAGCCCACCTACACTGAAGTTTGAACAAGGAGCTCCCTTTACTTACTCTTATTTTATACTTGTTACTTTCATTGAGGACAATGTGTAATATAAGTGTGGGAATATTATTTAGGATTTTATTATTTAGTATTTTATTTGTTTTAGGATTTTATTTGTTATATTTAAAAAAATAAATAAAATAAATAAAAATGAAAATAAAAAAATTAAAAATGGACATGGCACTGCATGCTTTTTCATTAGATTTTGTGGTTGTAAATGTTGTGAGTTTGTTTGGACTGACATGATTGGATAATATCTTTGCATTCTTGGTAAAATAAATTGGATTAAAATGCAAAATTGTGTATCATTTGTGATAGGTCATTAACCTTTGTGAGATTTTTTAGTCTTATTATGAATGGAATACATTTTTCCATCTTTTTTTTTCTTGCGTGTTATATCACTCATGATTGCTAGTTACGCCAGAACTTGACTTGACTTTTGTCCACATGCATATATTGAAATGATATAGGCATTTGTTTCTTGATTAAGCTACTAACCAAATAAGCATACCATACAATTATCCATTTGTTTAAGCCCCTTTGAGCCTAATTATCCCTTTTTTTTTATATAGCTCATTACAAGCCTAAAAGCGAAAAACAACGAATTGACCCAATCTTGGGGGATAAAGGAGTCTTTCCTTAAATAAGTGTAGGGGTGCTCAACTTGTTTGTTTAAATTTGAAGGTTATGAAAAAAAAAAAGAAAGAAAAAAAAAGAGAAAAAAAAAAAGAGGAAAAATGGTTGTGTTGTGAGCAAAGAGAGTGTGAAAATAAAAGTCAAATGATGTTTTGTAGAGTTACTTCTTAATGCTGTTTTTCTGTCTTAATCATTATTCTTTTATCCTCTTTGATTTTCAGCCCTAGTCGCCTTAGAATTATCTCACCTTTACCTTGGCCACATTACAACCTGAATAAAGACCTTTTGACCATTATGTGCATGTGTTTCAAATATAGATTTTAGAGGCTTGTCAAGCCTATGGTAATGATAGCTTGCATGATGTGTTTTGAGTGTGAACAGTAGCCCAAACACTTTGAGAGAATTTTATATCCTGGGAGGACTCTATCACTTATGATGCACTATTTAGTTAATTTGTCCTCTTGTTTGCCTTGGTTGTGATAAATAAAAAATAAAAATAAAAAACTATTCATGATTGCCTTAAGCTAGAATTTTGTTTTTCTCCCACCACTTTGCATTCATAAGAATATTTGGAAATCGCATGCATTGCTTTGCTCGCAGTGCAAGTTTAAGTGTGGGGGAATTTGATCATAACATTTGGCCACATGTTTCTAGTTTTTTAGTTTGGTATTTTAAAAGCTCTTTATAGCTTAAAATAATTTTTTAGCTTGTTTCTAAACTTTGAGTCAAAAATGAATTATAATTTTATTATTTGCATTTTGACCCTTTATTGCTCTCTAGGTCATAACTTGAGCTTTGGATATCAGATTGGCGCATACGAGCAGGCGTTGGAAAGCTAAATATTATAGCTACAACTTTTGTGTTGGAACAAAATCCCAATGTCGAACTTTACTAGGTCTAAATTGCCGATTTCGTAATCAAGACTTTTGTAATAATTTTAAATAGTGGGTCACTTATTTTTAAACCCTAAACCCTAAAGCCCAATATCGAGTACTATATTTTGGAATTTTTGTTTCTTTTCAAGGGAGGAAATATTCGGATTCAGATTGCTACAAGAAATAAACAATTTTTATTTTAATTTCATGGAAGACTAATTTTATAAGATTAATCCACGAGTTCAGAGTTTCATCAACACCATGAGATTCAAGTTACACTGTCAATTTCGATTCATGATTCTATTATTTTTTATTTGCTTATATTGATATTATGATTGCTTAAATTGAATTTCAATAGGATCGATTAAATTTATTTGACATAACTTGGTTTCTGTTTCCAATTTAATTAAATTATAATTTTGCGACGCTTGATCGTTAATTGTAATATTTTGATTAATATGATGCTTAATCCAATAAAGAAAACCGAATTCATATAGGATTGATTATGCTTGTTTGATCAATTCTATAGTCAAATAAGAATAGAATCACGAATTAGAAATTAAACTCATTGATAGAATATGTGATAGGTCTAAAACTCGAGTAAGTAGATTAATCGTTTTGCTCATTTGTTAAATCAAAAATCTAAAAAAACTCTTTCTAATTTCAACTTTCAATTCGGTTATTATTATTATATCAGAAGTCCTTGCGAAACTACTCGAGTTATTACCTCTATTTACATTTTATCAATTGTATTTAACCAATGTGCGATAGCGGATCAAGAATCCAGAGGTTTACGATCTTTGTAATATTCTTAATGACAACAATGTTCTAATGGACTAACAATTGTCGATACTCCATATTTTCTCTTACATAATTGGTTGCAAAAGATAGTCAATTTTTCCAAAAGTAAGAGACTTCATTAAGATCCAAGTTACTCGAACTAATGTTCCTAATTATGTTGACCCTAATAGTAAATGAATAAATAAATTCTTCATGTTTGGGAAACTAGAAAGTAAATAAGTGGTGAAAGGTGAGGGGTCACAAGGATTGTCAACATTTGGTTAAGTGATAGGATTGACTTGGGTATGGGCAAGTTAGCTTCTAACAATGATTCAGAGACTAAGTCTTGGACTACTTCAGATGCTACCGTAGAGGAGGAAATGTGGATCCTAATTATGTTAATCCCAATAGTAAATGCATAAATAATATCATTTAAGTTTGGGAAACTAGAAAGTAGATAACGGGTGAAGAGTACAAGGTGACAGGGAATGTCAACATTTAGCTAATGTAAGACTCTGAATTTTTTAAACTCTAATTTATGCAATTTTGTTGTATTTTATGTTGAATTGTTTAGGTTATTTGCCAAATTTTTTATTTTATGAATTAAGTTCCAAAAATATATTTTGTTAGAGTTATAATATATATATATATATATATATATATATATATATATTATATATATATATATATATATATATATAAATATATATATATATATATATATATTATATATATATATATATATATTGGAGACCCCATTAAAACTATTTTAAGATGTCACATGTACTGATAAATTCATATGTCAATTGAGTTGGGACAAGAGTATATATTATTACTAAAGTAGATTGGGAGGTAAGTTCATAAGACGTAAAGTAAGTTAGATATTTTACTAACCAATATATTTTTAACAAAGGTAGTAAGATTGTGTGGCTATCAATAAGCCCATCTCCCTAATTTTAACATCAAACTATGACTTAATTGATTGACTTATAAAGTAAACCAACCATCCCTCCCTTCTTATTTTTCTTTCTCGTTCTACTTCCAGCCCCTTCTATTCTTTTTTTTTTCTTAGACAAAAAAAAATGTGTTGGTGCTTTGTTGGAAAAACACAAACCTTTATTTTTCTTCAAGTTCCAAACCTTATTTGAAGAAACTCCTCGAAGAGGAAACCTTCCCCTCTTCATTGTGAAGCTTTCAAGCCAATTTACTTGAGTTAAACTTTCTCATCTCTTCCCCATTTATTTGAAAATATAGCTTAGTTGTTGTGGAGAATGAATAACTTGTAGGTTCTTTAACAAACTATCAGAGCCGGCCCAAGGGAGAGGCACGTAAAGCCCTTGCTTTAGGCCTCACAAAAAAATAATTGTTTTACTTGAATTTTTATACGGTACATAGACTCAATAATATATTAAAAAAAACTCTTTAACTATACATATAAACAAAAAGAGGCCTCTAAAAAAATTTTAATATCCAATTTTTGGCATAATCATCATTTGAATTGATATACGTCCTGTGTTTTGATTGTATTATTAATCAATTAAAATCGATGTAACTATTTATAATGATGACCATATTATACCGTTGGAAGAATCTTTTGATCTTAAATGCATTCCTTTTCACTAAAAAGCATCTAATATTAAAGGCAAGATATTGCTTTTCACTAAAAGTGTCTCTTAAAATATCATATTCATATTGGAAAATTCGTCTTAAATTTTGCTATTCAATGTTAATTTTTTTTTTTTTGCATCTTTGATCCTACTTCCTTATTCCTTAACCCCTATTCAATCTCTTTTTCTGCATAACTCCCTCTACAAACGACACCATCATTCTTCAGCCCAACCCCAACCCATGCCCACGTTTCACATCACAACCAACATCACCATCACCATCATCTTCACAAATCAACCTCATCCCCTGCACCTACTTATATCTTAGCCACTAGTAATGAACTGAGTAAGGAGCATAATCACCACAAACATCATCACCATAAATCATCAGCCCCAACTCATGCCCATGCTCGTTATTTAACCCCTACTCGTCCACCATTTCACTTTGATACTACAACTATCTCCTTGTCCACTAGTTATGAAGAGGGTAAGAATCATAAGCACCACAAACACCACAAATATCATCACTATCACTCCTCAACCCCAGCCCCATCCCCTGCTTAGGTTCACACTTTTCGCTCACTAAACATCCCTTTTTTACGTTATGGAGCATTGGTTCAAGAATTAAATTTAATTAAAATTAATTTTATGGATGTAAGAATATACACAAAGAAATTTAAATAAAAGTATGTTTATCGATTTAACAATATTTACGCCTCTAATTCTCCTAGTATGTGTTGTATTTTTTGAATCAATGAAATTTCTAATTTATATTATCAAAGTACCTATGTTTGGTATCCAATATTTTGTTAGTAGTTCATAAAATTGATCACGTTTATTTGCATTGTTAAATTAAGTTGTACCCACCTTTTGAAGGAATTTATTAAATTACGTTGTTCTTCAAAACCATATTGGTTCCAACAGAAACTTATAAGTCTATCCTTCCTATACTTGAATCTTTCTCCATCAAAAAGAGGATACATGTTAATATCTCAACTTGTAACTTCATTAATCTTTCTCCATCAAAATTACCACTTGAAAGTCATTTGACTAACTTGTTTGCTTAGTTTATAGTATGACTTTGTAATGAATATTGACATATGCTACTATACATGAACTCTTTTGAGATACTTTCAGAGTATCAAAATATCTTCCCAATCTCTTCAAGTTAATTTTTCTTGCATAGAGACATGGCTAGAGTTTTGGTATTAGTCCTACTTCAAGTGAGCTTCGTGGTAGTGTTTGGTAAAGAGTTTGTTAATCTTAAACACAAACTCCATCATCACCATCACCATCAATGTCTTCACCACCATCTTTCCCCAAGTTCCGCCTCTGTTCAACCTCCATCCTTAACCCCTATTCAATCTCTTCATCTGGGTAACTCCCTCTATAAATGATACCATCATTCATCAGCCCCAACCCATACCCACGTTTCACACCACAACCAACATCACCATCACCATCACAAAACATCCCCATCACCTGCACCTATTAACTCGTTATCCACGAATTATGAACTGAGTAAGGATCGTAATCATCACAAACATCATCACCATAAATCATCAGCCCCAACCCTTGCCCATGTCAACGCTCCTTCTTTAACCCCTATTCATCCTCCCTTTCCCTTTGATACCAAAACCATCTCCTTGTCCACGAGTTATGAAGAGGGTAAGAATCATAAGCATCACATACCTGGACATACCGAACACCAACCACCTTTGCTAGATTCCAAGGTTGTGACTTTATGCACTTTGTGCATGATTCTCTCACATTTTGATCTTTCATTTTTCTTTTGCGTGTCATACGTGTCTGACAAATCATTTTGTGCATGATTCTCTCACATTTTGATTTTTCCCACGCTTTCATCGTTGTACTTTCGATCAATTAAATGTCTTCATCGAATTATGTAACATCCTGATTTTTAAAATTCGGAGTGCATCTTTTTTGTTTTTTTTTTAAACAACCCAATAAAAATGCAACACAACACTAAAACAACAAATGGTCATAAATAGATATATCATATACGCCACTAGGCAAATGTAGTTTTGAAAAGGTAAGGAAAATTTACAAAAACGGGTCTCTAAGACTTATCAGATCGTCGCTCATGCCCCTATGGTATTCTTGGAAAACACCTATGTAGATGTGTAGTGTTGCTCAAAGAATGCAATTCCCCATAGTTGCGTCAAAAAATGGACCATGGACCCATTAACAAAAGTCAACTGTCAATGTATGTCATAGCTACAATCATCCCCTAACAAAATAAGGATATCTACCAAAAGAGAGGCATTGAGGTCTTGTATAAAATCCCAATCTGATCATAAGAATAATGACTACAGTAACAAGGGTGATGATGACTTGTTTCAAATCATTGGTTGGAGTTGCAACTGCTTCAACCCATTTTGAGACATAATCCACCGCCACCAAAATATAAGCTTTTTTATATGAGGATGGGAATGGACCAATGAAGTCAATACCCCACACATCGAGCACTTCTACTTCTAATACAGGATTTTGTGGCATCTGATCCCTTTTTGAAATGTTACAGATGTGCTGGCATCGATCATATTTCTTCACATAGTTGAATGCATCTTTAAACAATGAAAGACAGAATAATCCCGATTGAAGAACTTTTGTTGCAGTTCGATCACCACTGAAATGATCCCCATAATCAAGGTTATGGCAATGCCATAGTACCTTTTCTTGCTCCTCCTCGGGCACACACCTTCACAACAACCCATCCAATCCTCTTTTGTATAGAAAGGGTTCATCCCATACATAGAATTTGGCATCATAGATAAACTTCTTTCACTGTTGGTAAGTGAAATCAGATGGAATTTCCTCACCTACCTTAAAATTAGCAAAGTCGGCGAACCAAGGTGCCTTGGCAATAGCGAAGATGTGCTCATCAGCAAATTGGTCTCGAATGGGTCTAATGTCCTCATTCTCCTCAACTTTCTCCAATCGAGATAGGTGGTCAGCTACAGTGTTCTCTGATCCCTTCTTATCTCGGATCTCAAGGTCGAATTCGTGTAGTAATAGAATCCATCTAAGTAACCTTGGTTTCGATTCCTACTTAGTAAACAAATACGTCAAGGCAGCATGATCAGTGTAAACAATAACTTTCGATCCTAATAAATAAGATCTAAACTTATCAAAAGTATAAACTAAAGCTAATAATTCTTTTTCAATTGTGGCATAATTGTGTTGTGCCTGATTTAAAACATGACTAGCGTAGTAGATTACATGCAACATCTTGTCTTTTCTTTGTCCCAGGACTGCCCCGATAGCACTGTCACTTGCATCACACATGATTTCAAAAGGTAGTGACCAGTCATGTGCAGTGATAATTGGAGCAGTTATCAACTTATTTTTCAAATTGTTAAAAGAATGCAAACAATCCTCATTGAATTTGAAAAGGTGTGTCTTTCACATGTAGGTTTGTAAGCGGTTTTGCAATTTTAGAAAAATCTTTTATAAATCTCTTATAAAATCCAGCATGGCCTAAAAAGCTTTTAATGCCTTTTTCGTTGGTAGGATGAGGAAGTTATTCAATAACTTCAACTTTGGCCTTGTCTACCTCGATCCCGTTGTGGGAGATTCGGTGGCCTAACACAATTCCCTCTCTTACCATAAAATGAAATTTTTCCCAATTTAGGACCACGTTGGATTTTCCACACCTTTCTAATACAAGAGATAGATTAATCAAACAATTATCGAAAGATGAACCAAAGACAAAAAAGTCTTCCATAAATACTTCGATATGTTTCTCAATCATATCAGAGAATATGGGCATCATGCACCTTTGAAATGTGGCAAGTGCATTACACAGCCCAAACAGCATTCGCTGATAAGAAAACACCCTATACGGACATGTAAATGCAGCTTTTCTTGATCCTTGGGTGCCACAACTATCTGATTGTATCCCGAATAGCCATGTAAGAAGCTGTAATACTCATGTCCGAATAGCCGCTCAAACATCTGATCAATGAAAAGGAGCGGGAAATGATCCTTCCTCGTAGCACTGTTCAATCTTCTATAGTCAATACAAACTCTCTAGCCTGTAACCGTTCGTGTAGGAATTAGCTCGTTCTTTTCATTTCTGATGATGGTTGTTCCACCCTTTTTTGGTAAAACTTGGACGGGACTCACCCAAAAGCTATCTGAAATGGGGTAAATGAGACCGGCTTCTAGGAGCTTTACCAATTCTATCCTAATCACTTCTTTCATTGTCAGATTCACTCTCCTTTGGGGTTGTACAACCGGTTTGCGATTGTCCTCCATTAGGATTTTGTGCATACAAAAAGTCGGACTTATTCTCTTGAAGTCCTCAACGGACCAACCAATGGCACCCTTATGCTTCCGCAGAATTCTCAACAACTTTTCTTCTTGTAACTCACTCAAGCTTGCACTAATTATGACTGGATTCTTATCTTTTTTCACACAGGAATACATATTACAAATGAGGAGGCAACTGCTCGAGTTCAATCAGTGGTGTCTTTTTCTCTGAGGGCTTGTCTTCATTCCCTTTCAACTCCTCCCATCTAGTAGGAAAACGGGGGGAGTAGGATGGTGATGCTTCTAACATGGTCGAAACCTATTTCACCTTTGGATCTTCACTTTCTTTAACAACGTCTTGGGGTAGGCATAACACTCTTTCTAATGACAGACTGGGTGCTTGATGCTCCATTTCTTCGTTGACTATCGCATCTAAGATCTCGATTCGATTGCACCCTTCTCTTTCTTTTGAATGTTCCATGGCTTTTAGAATGTTAAATGTGACAGTTTTTTCATTTACTTTTAAGGTTAAGGTGCCATCTGCTACACCAATCATAGTCCTCATTGTCCTCATCCATATCTAGTACCACGAAATCCATTGGAAAAATGAACTTATCCAATTTAACCAACACATCTTCCACCATTCCATAAGGGTGTTTCATTGAGCAATTCGCAAACTGTAACATCAGTTGTGTGTCTTTGACTTTTCCAATGCCCAGATTTTTGTATATGAAAAGGGGAATATGACTTACACTATCCCCAAGATCACACAGAGCCTTCCCAAAAGTTCTATTTTCAATAGCGCACGGGATTGAGAAGCTTATAGGATCCTTGAGCTTCGGTGGTAGCTTCCTCTATAGTATAGCACTATACTCTTCGGTAAGCATCACTATTTCGCCGTATATTTTTCTTTTCTTCAACATAATCACCTTCATGAACGTGGCGTATGTTGGCATCTGCTCTAGTGCTTCTGCAAAAGGAATGTTAATCTGCAATTTTTTATAAACATCAAGAATCTTACCGAATTGGTTTTCCGTTTCTTCCTTTTTTAATCTTTGAGGAAACAAAATTCGAATTTCTGGTTTTGGCAGTGTCTCATGTTTCTGCGCCACAGGTTCTTTGTCCTTTTCAAGAGCGATGTGCTCCTCAACTGATGTCGGGGTGACCATTTCCTTCGAGTGGGTCGAAGTTGAAGTACTTCAACTTTGTTTAACTTTAGGTGGTACTTGTTCACTTACCATGCCACTCCTCTTTGTCACGACATTGAAATTATTTCGTGGATTCAAAACTATGTCACGAGGAAAATTTCCAGGCGCCCTTTGTGCCATTTGTTGAGCAAATTGACCCAGTTGGGTCTCCAGATTCTTTATTGATGCAGAGTGATTTTTCAGGATGGCTCTAGACTCTTCAATGAAAGAACTTGTGTTTGCTACTAACTTCTCAATAGCACTCTCCCAAGCAGGTTTTTGAGGTGGAGCTTGATTTGCTTGAGCTCCTTGTTGACCTTGAGATCCACTTTGTTGATCTTTCCACGAAACATTTGGGTGATTTCTCCATCCAGGGTTGTACGTACTAGAGTAGGGATTGTTTTGCTTCCCATTATTACCAAAAAAATTCACATCTTCTAGTTCTTTTATATCATTTTCATCCAGTGCTTCACAAGCTCCATTTTCATGTGCTCCCCCACAAAAGTCATAACCAGTATGTTTCAATAATTTGACAGGGGCCACTTAGGGTTGTATATTTAGAGCTGCCATCCCCTTCTTTATCTTAGTGGCGATAATATCTTCTATCTATTTTGAGAGCAACCTATCTTGAGCCAACCCAGCATCCATAACATTCAGTTCCAATATACCACTTGTTATCCCCCCCCCCCCCACCTCTGTCATACAACATCATTCGTTCATTTGATGCCATGATCTCAACAATTTTGCGTGCTTCTGATGCGGTCTTGTAATTCAAAGAACCCCCAGATATAGCATCCAACATAATTCTCGTGTTAGGCCTCAAACCATGACATAATATCTGTATTTGAGTAGTGTCGTCATAAGCATGATTGGGGCATCCTACTAGTAAACTCTTGAACCTCCTGTAAGTGTCATGAAGAGGTTCTCCTTCTTTCTGTTTGTAAATGGAAATCTCTTGCCTCTTTCTAACAAACACATTTGGGGGAAAGTATTGTTCCAAGAATTTATCTTAAGGGTCATTGATAGCGTTTCAACAAGTGTACTGAATCATTGCAAGTAATAATTAAAACGGTAGTACTGAGTGTCGAACTCAAGGATTGCGTTTACTATCGAATTATATTTAATTACTGAAATTGAAAAAAAACTTCTCAAATTGATTGAAATAATATTTAAAATTAAAAACAATAATAAAATTGATCTTTTATAATAAGAAAAATGTCAGGGATAAGTTTCACTTCGAATCCAACCTTGTGTCTAATTTGATCCTAGTTACTGAACTCCTTTATTGAATTATTATTGAATTCTCTTTATTATTCTTGCCCTAATGTCTTAGTGACAGAACCTTTAATTTCAAAGTAACCCATAATTCCTTAGTAGATTTAAGATTAGAATTAAGCCTTACCGTACAGGAATTCTCCTGTTAAACTATTGTCTTTGCAATTAATTTAATTGGTTTCATGACCTGCATCTATCCCTAGACTACAAATTCATGAATTTCTCATCTCAAGCATTCGTAAAGTCCACTCCTGTTTCAAAATACAACTAGTAGAACATTTTAATGTTGATCAGGCATTAAAAAGCATTAAGCACATAGATGAGAAAAATAATTCAATAAACTCATTCATATAAATATGAACCAAATCAGAAAAATAAGGGTTTCATTTTATTACACTCATCCCTAACAAATAGGTTTTAGTTACTCATGACAGAGATAAAAAAGATAGAGATTAGAGAAGACTTACAAGAAAGCTTCATGAATGGTTCTTGATAAAACTGCTCTAATGGTGTTAGAAACGACCGTCTTGGAGTTTTTATGTTAGGGCACAAGTCTCCCAACTTCCCAATAGTCAAAAAGATGCCTAAAAAGTGAAAAATTGCATTTTTAATTAATGTTGTCGTGTCCATGCACCCCAGGTGCAGAAAACGCGCTTCAAGCGCGCGCTGGCAGTGTTGAAAGGCAAGAAATGTGCATCAGGCGCAACTGTTGCTCTTCAGACGCACATCATCTGCTTTCTGACTTATACTACATTTGTCTCCTCTTTCGAGTTTGAATTTGGTTCCGGTGTCTTCATGAAAGTTGTAGCTATGGATCGTATCTTTCATTTGCACTTGATTTGACTCCAATTGGATATATAAAATCACAGATTTGGATGAACTACTCCACATAGGTCATGTTGATTTCTCACCAAAATTCAGCACTGCACTACAACAAAACGCAATGTAAAACTACGAAAAAAATCCCTACTTAATCAATGAAATAAAAGCACAATTTTATTAACTCAGAACAAAAATCAACAAAATATATCAAATAACTCCTTACTTTAACTAATGATTGAAGATAAATAAGACTAAAACAATGAACAAATATGCATATAATGAAGAGTCATCACAACCCCAAACTTAATCTATTGCTTGTCCCCAAGCAACAATTAATTTCAGATTTGGTACATTTAAAAGCAAACTTAAACTCAATTTCTCAAATCAAACTCAATTCTCAAAGTTCCTGCTACTACAAAACATTTATCATGCTCTATGATTGCTTACAAAAAACAACAAAATTTGTACACTTTAGCATTCATTTATCAAATTCAACTCTCTCTTCACAAAATCTCATAGAACTTTCTCTCAAGTGTTTAGAAAGGGTTATGAATTTATCACTCAAATCCTAGAACATGCATCACGCAACTGTAGGCTTGAAAAAAAATTATAGTTAGCAATCACAATGCAATAAACACATACACTTTTGGAGGACTTTCGGGTTGTAATGGGGCTTAGGTAAGGGTATGACATTTTGGGACAATAGGCTTTACTACTTGGAGTTAGGCATACATTTCCAAATTATTCTACCATTTTTTTTTCTTCACCTTTTCATTCGGGAGATTCTCAAACATTGACAAAAGAACCAAGAATATATTATTTACCAAAGTACACAAACTGATCTTTTTCTTCTTTTTTTTCAATAAATTTTTTTATATTATTTTTTTTCTCTTTTTGTGCGAATCACCACCCCAAACTTAGAACTTTATCAAGACAATAAAAAAATTTCTACCTAACTCCAAGTAAGGTGATTTAATTAAAGTTAGGTCTTTGGCTTGTAATATGGCTAGTAACCAAAATAAAAGAGCAAGGCTCAAAGGGCTAGCAAAGGACAAAATTTTCATAGGGTAGTTAGAAAGGCTCAAACGACCAAACAGAATTGCCTCAGTGTATGCATAAATTACAAGTGATGCAAGTCAGAATTAGTGCAAGTTCTGAACGGATAATACATGTTTAGATAATCACCCAACAAAGAATTTAAGTGTTTAGGCCCAAAAGCTCACAGCTAGGATAATAAGAGAAAGTATGAACAATCAAAATAATGTGAAACATGCCTCTGAAAAGTTAAAATTGTATTTTTGAAAAATTGATGGCCTATTAGCCTTACACAACCACTTAGTAATAAAAAATGTATGCATTAGGAAGACTTGTCGACTTGAGCAATAACATAATCTAAGAAATAGAATTTAACTTTCTAAATCCCAAACAACGAACTTAAGATTAAATGCAAGTTATTACAAACCTTCTTCATCGTAGTGCACATTTAGTGAAAGGAAAAGAAATAAAAATAAAATAAAATACAATAAAATAAAATACGACAATTGAAATAAGGAAAAGAAAAATAAAACAAAGAAAGAAAGAAACAAAAAGGAAAGAAAACTTCTCTCAGTTTAGTAATTCAATGGGTCTTGTTTAGGTCCTCCGCTCCTGTACCACTATGGTCGCCAGTATACTGGTGAGGTGAAAATAAATCAGCATAGAACATGCCTCCTGATGTCTGTTGAGAAGAAGCAAAGGTTCGATATAGATTGGTC
Source organism: Cicer echinospermum (assembly GCA_002896215.2). Lineage (NCBI taxonomy): Eukaryota > Viridiplantae > Streptophyta > Magnoliopsida > Fabales > Fabaceae > Cicer > Cicer echinospermum. The sequence goes on along the minus strand of PGTU02000007.1, from coordinate 16,505,641 downwards.
ATCCCCAGTTCTATTCTGGCTTGTCCATCTTGCTGATCAATCATCAATTGTTCCATCATAGTTTCCAGTCTGCCACATCTTTCCTCGGTGGAGAGCTGTGGTAAATGTGGAGGGTGGTGATGTGGTTCATTATTTTCCTCTGTCGTCATCGCTCCTTGTGGTGCACTAGGATAGTCTGTTGGAATCATATAGCGTTTCTCTATCCACTTAGCAGTGATTGGAGTAGCAGGTTTCACCATTTCTTCACCTTGCTTAGGTGCCACTCTCACCTGCTCACATAGTTTTCTTATTAGGGAAGCGTGATGGAAGTAGCCTACCGGAGGATCAAGAGTTGTTGTCCCCCAAAGATCATGAGCTAGTAGCATGCCCAGGTTAATTCTGTCGCCTTTTATAGTAGCCATGCTCTCTTAAATGTTATATATGACACATTCGAACATGGTAGTAGCATATGATGAACAAAGGTACTCCATGCTTTTGCAATTGGGGCGAGATCCAATGAGCGTAGTTTCCTAACTGAGCCATCTCTACTTCGTACCCAATTTGTGCCTGGTCTGCATAAAATGCGAAGGATCTCCTGAGTGTCTACTTTTATAATGTGGTCCTCCATAACTTGAAAACGGCTGTAACACCCTAAATTTTATGATAAACTATTTTATTAATTAAATAGGATTTTAAATAATTAATTTAATGTTAAAATTATTATAAAATATATGTTAATAAACTTTGTGATTAATTTTTCATTATATAGGTGATTTATATGATGTGCTAGTTTTATAAGTATTAGATTACATGAGCGATATACATAATAAATATTATATTTTACTCTTTGATCGATTTTTTAAAAATAATAGTATTTTAGTGTAATATATATATTTATTAAAAAAAAGATTTTATACGATTTTACGTGTATATACATGTACCCAATTAATGTAATACCTTTATGTGCGTTTGACTGATATTAAGTATGCACGTAGTTATATTTTAATTATTTATAACTATTTTCTATTTTTAGTTTTTTTTTTATATAAATAATTATCTTGAGATAGTAGTGATATTGTGTTTGATTTCCTTTATTTTTATATACTTATTATGACATTGTGATTTTATATATATTTATTAAGATTTAGTAATTAATATAAAGTGTTGATGTTATATTTATTTATTTTCTAATTTCGACTATTCTCTAATGATGGTAATATTTTAATTTGAGTATTTGGAAAAAATAAGTATTATTATAGGGATTATTTTGAATATGAGAGTTTTGGTTATTAATGTATTTTAAAAGATTAATTATTTTTATTTATAAATTATTAGTTTTGAAATATTAATAATGATTTATTAATGAAATTGTGTTTTAAAAAAAATAAAATAAAACTAGTAAAACCTAAAAGGAGACCAATGGGTTTGACCCATTTGTGAACCCTAATTGTTAATAAAATAAAACAAACAAAAAAAGGAAGGGAGTTGGACGGCGGACGTAAAACCAAAGAGAAACACAACAACAATCTATAGTTTGACACCGATGATCGATAATTGTTCCAGAAAAGTTTCTTCGTTCTTGTCCAAATTTCAGTATGTCGTTTTATTCATTTAGGTAGTAAAAAAAAACATACTTCCTCAGTTTTTTAACAACCCCAATTTCTCTCTAAAATATCCGACTTCTCCGTTTGTAGTATTCATTATTTTGCACCGTTCTTCTTCACCGTAAGTCCGATTTGATCGTGTGAAAAGTGGCTATATTATCCACTAATTAGTTTTCTGATTTATGGTAAGTTTACTTGACCGATTTTGGAAACATAATTTTTAGAGTGTCTTCTCATAATCTATTTTTGACGTTTACCCATAAATTGTCGCGTTAGATCGATTGAAGGACAAAGAGTCAAAGGACAAAGGTTGTTTGCTCATGGAATCATATTCGTGTGTGAAAGCGTCAAAATAAGGTAAGGGGTAAGAGAGCGTTTGAATTCATGAGTGTAATATATTGTGAGATGAACGGGAAAACCGTATTTCTCAACGATTCATCCGGGGCTCGCTACGTATGGCAGTAGCCCTTTGAGGGATAAATTAATTAATGTGAAAAATATGGAAATTGTGAGATTAAAATATAAAATAGAAATATTTGTAGGGTGTTGATTGATTTAATTTGTTTGAATGTGTGGCATTTGATATTATTGTGATATTTGATTTAATTTTGTTAATTGTATGACATTTGATATTATTGTGATATTTGATTTAATTTCTTTAAATGTGTGGTGTGTGATATTATTGTGATATTGGTTGTTGAATTAATTTTTATGCATATGTTTGATTAGATGAGTTTAAATGATGTTATAATAAAAAATAGATGTGTTGTGATAATTATATGTAATGATGATAATGTATGATTAATAATGGTGATGTGATAAATTTGTGATGAATATATGTGTTGCTGTATGATTGATGATAGTGATTCTATAAATTGTGATGAGTTTATGTGATGATGATGATGATGTGTGATTAATTATAGTGGTGTTATAAATTGTGATGAGAATATTGTGATTTCAATTTATGTTTGAGATGATGGTATTAATGGAGTATCATATACCAACGAGGGAAGAAAATAAATATTGTGAATTTGTGAAGTAGAGATTATTTTGTCATCATATAGGTAGGGCCTGACAAACCTAGTGATTCCGGGGAAGTATAACTGAATGAGCCTGATCGTGGCGGTCTGCTGTCGAGCCTTAAGGCAAGATTGTTAGACCTTGGAGGTATTCGGGTGGGGAATTCCTAGGTGACTTGGAGGTCGCACTCCAAACGTCGGGAGCTACCATGCAACACACGTTTACCTCGACTGTCATGTATATGTGTCTCGGGTTGAGTTGAGGGGATCTTTGAGGACAGGGCCAATTTGAATTGTCCGTCCATCGGGATGGTGGCATAGTATCAAGCCTCCTAACCAAGTGCTTCAGAGTTAGAATGGTACCACATTGTGAAGTAGAGTCTAAGCTCATGCATAGCATTGCATTTTCTTGTGATTATTTTGTTGTGATTACTATGTATTATGTGTGATAATAATTTATGCGATGATTTGATGTTACAGTGAAGTGTATTGGTTTTCTTTGATTTTCACTATATAATGTGATGTTTTTCCTTGAAGAATGTTTGCGTAATGATATGGTTTATTGATGATTAATTGTGTGTTCATCTTATTTGTATTATACTATCAACATGATTTTAAAACTCACCTCTTTCGTTGTTTGTGTTTGACTGGCTTGGCCATGCGTTTGCGAAATCGCAGTTATTACAGGTTAATGAGTCTTGAAGTTCAAGTTTGGGGAGAAACTCCGCTCTTATAGGTGATACGGGAATTAAGAGTTGTAATGCGTATTTTACTTATGTTATTATAAATGACTTTTTATATGAAAACTTAGTACGAGTAAGTCTTTGGAATTAAATCAAGAAATTCTAGTTGAATCAAGTTCATTGATATTGTACTATTTTAATTGAAAAAACAAAGTTGAATTGTTACATGTGTATTTAGAGAAACGTGATATCCTAAATTAGATATTAAAGTTTTTATTCTCTTTAACAGATTTTCTTCATCCGCTGCAAGTTTTCTTCAAATAATTTAGTATATATTATTATAAATGTTATTTTGGGGTTTAGGGTGTCACAACGGCAATCCTTATAGTTCGGCAAACCAAAAATTTCATTGATGACTTGATGCGTGAAGGGTACCCTTTTTCCCCTCACATAACTCACAAATTGATCATGTGGAAATGGTTTGTCAGACTTCAGATCAGAGGCATTGGCGAAGAATTCAATTGCTAATGATTTGATTGTTGTGGTGACGAATGTGGTCAGCTTCTCCCATCCTCTGGCAGCAATCATCGCCTGGATGTCAACAAATTCATTGGCTTCCAACTTAAAATTTTTCTCACTCACAAATTTCATGACTGCAGGGAGTTTGGCATGAAACTCTTGTGTTGCCATGGTCTTGAATAAGAATGTATTGTGTAGTTGGGAGGAAGATATATTTGCGATCTTAGTTCGTTTTGCTTTTTCTTGGGTTGCCATTAGGTCCTACAAAACAATTATTCACATCCAGGGTTCAACATATGCCAGGTTAGAGATAATTAGTTTACGCATATTTCCCCTTGGAAAAATAACTACATCAATTTCCCTGAGTTTATCCAACAAAATTTTGAATGATAACAATGCATATACATTGGTTGTGTCATTTTTCTCAAACAGTTGGATTGAAATACAAATTTTGTGGTAACTAAGGTTCAAAAGTGGTTGTGTCATGTTAACAAACAGGTGGAATGCAAGCATGAAATATATCAACAATCTACAGTTGTAAGACCCATAATTTTAAAGTACCATTTATGTATTTTTGGTGTATTTTGGATTTTGGCTCGGAGGTTTTTAAGCCAAAGTTAATAATATTTTGGAGTTTTATAATCAAAAAGATATTTCGATGCCAATTAGAATTTCTCGTCGATAAATAAATTGAATTTAACTGCGGAAAATCCTTTACGGAGAATTTAAGGCGTTTCGGGTGAAACGGTAATTTAATAAATATCTAGATTTTGAGATATTTGTTAAGTTATATTTATTATATATATGTATGTTTGCTTGGGGGGAAAAAGAAAGGAAAACTAGAAGGAAGGAAAAGGAAAAGAAAATAGTATATAAAGGAAGGAAGGAAAAAGGAAGAAAGGAAAAACAAAGGAAAGAAAAAGAAAGGAAGGAAATTCCCAAATTTCCATCTCCTTCCTCTGAACCTCACGCAAGAAACCAAAATCCATCCTTTCTCCATTTTTCGTTTTCGACGCTTTCTTTTCTTCAAAGCTAGTGACCCAAGGTTGGGTGAGAGTTAGATCAAGGTTTTCGCAACTCCACTCTTCCTCTTTGATTCGAAAACGAAGAAAAACGGTTTTGAGATCCAAACACAAACCCCTTCGTTTCTTCTTGATCCAAACCTCTTTTCTCGAAGAGATAGAAGGGAAGGTTGCTCACCTCCGTGCTTACGGTGCTAGTGGACCAATTTGGAAGCGACGTTGCGAGCGGAGATTTTACCGAATTACTCGCGGTACCGGAAACGCACGTTAAGGCTAACGTTGAGGTAAGGGCTCCTTCCAAACTTTTAGTTTGCATTAGGGACTTATCTGTGGTTGTGTGGGAAGGAATTTGTTAGGGTTAAATGTATCGATTTGGGGAAAAACGAAACTAGTGCGTTATGGGTAAAAACCTTAGAGTTAGGTTTTGCTTATAGTGATGAATGTTTCGTGGTAAATGAATTTGAATGTCATTGGGTATGATTATGGGTAAATGAAATTTGATGTATCTGGGTGTTATGTTGCGTGATTTGTGTTCGTTGTATTTGGTGTGTTCGCACTTGATGTTTGTAATTGGTGTGGTTGTTGTAATTTATGGTTTGAATGTGAAAGTATGTTTGAATTTGTTTCTGTGGAATTTGAAAACCATTAAGTTTAAACGAGTATTAAAATGGGGAATCTTTTAATACCTCGGTTTACTTAATGTGTATTTGAGGAAAATGTTTAAGTTAACTGGGCGTTGAGAATGGGGAATCTCTTAATGTCTCGGTTACTTAACTATCGTTTTTGAAAATCGTTTCGGTAAATGAGTGTTAAGAATGGGGAATCTCTTAATGACTCGTTTACTGAATGTTTTGCGAGAAAATCGTTTAAGTCAAAAGTATATTAAGAATGGGGAATCTCTTAATATGACTGTTTGCTTAACGTTTTGTTTTGAAAATCATTAAGTTAAATCGGTATTAAGAACGGGGAATCTCTTAATGACTTATTTAATTAATGTTGTTTGAAAGTCGTTTAAGTTAAATGGGTATTAAAAATGGGGAATCTTTTAATATCTGCATTTGCTTAACGATTGTTGTGAATGGAGTCTGTGTATGCTCATGCATTTCATTTGGTAAATTGTGTCGACCCGTGATAGGTGACACCTTGGTAAACTGTACTGACCCGTGATAGGTTGTACGTTTACGATTTACTATTTAGTAATTCGTGTTGACCCGTGATAGGTGACACCTTGGTAAACTGTACTGACCCGTGATAGGTGGTACGTTTACGAGTTACTATTTAGTAAATCGTGTTGACCCGTAATAGGTGACACCATGGTAAACTGTACTGACCCGTGATAGGTGGTACTTTTACGATTTACATTTTTGGTGAATTGTGCTGACCCGTGATAGGTGGCACCTAGGTAAACAGTACTGGTCTGTGATAGGCGGTACGTTTACGATTCCCGCTTTTTCTTTTAGTAAATCGTGTTGACCCGTGATAGGTGACACCTCGGTAAAACTGTACTGACCCGTGATAGGTGGTACGTTTATGATTTTACGCATTTTAGTAAATCGTGCTGACCCGTGATAGGTGGCACCTCGGTAATTGGTACTTTGGCCTGCGATAGGCGGTACAATTATGATTTACGGCCCTTCGAGGAGGGTTTTGGTTTGGAATTCCGAGTCCATGCATTTTGGCATATACGCATTGCATTAGGGTGCCTGGCACACGAGTCATGTTTGATTTGAGTTTATGATTGAGTGATTCGAATTTTGATTTATCGTGATAACTGAGATGAAGGTGTTAAGTGTTATGTGTTGTTTGTTGTGTGTAAGTATGATGGTTATCGAAACCCCGTGTGTCGTAGTAATCGCGTAGGAATTGCTAAGTGTTAGGTTGTGGACTTGATTTGGAAGGACTTGAGTTAATTCATGAAATTTTTGGAAAACTGATCAGGGAAATCGATTTCCCGATCGATTTGGATGGGTAAACAGGGACTTGGCCAATTCACAAATCGATTAGCCAATCGATTTCGAAATCATTTTTTTAAGGAATCAGTTAGGAAATCGATTGCCCAATCGATTAGGCCTTAAGTCAGGGGCTCAGGAACCAATCAATCGATTTACCAATCGATTGATTTCAGCCCAGGATTCTGTTTCATTAAGAATCCCTCACCAAATCGATTAGGAAATCGATTGGCTCGAAACCAGGGGCTCAGGAACCAATCAATCGATTTACCAATCGATTGAATTCAGCCCAGGATTTTGTTTTCATTAAAAATCCTTCACCAAATCGATTTCCCAATCGATTGGCTCAGTGAAAATCCTCAGTTTTAGTTGTATGATTAATTGCTCATGAATCTATCCGTGTCTTGTTTTATTATGTGTTAATTAGGAGATCGAGAACTGCATTTTACCTTCATTTTCATTGGCAATGTACAGTATGAACTTTTCGCATATTGAAAATCCTGTTAAGGTGCATGCTTAGTTGAAAAGTTGTTTTGAGCATTCAAAAACTTAATTGCTATGTGTTAACTGTTATTTTCTGGTTGGTGACCCTTTTACAACTATTGTGGAAAACTGGGCTTTGCCCTCAGATGACAGTCAGGACGGCCCTACGGTTCGTACCCTACGGACAGGAATGGAGATGGGAACGCTTGACTGCAGTTACATTAGGAGGATCTCACGGGGCGCGTGGAGATTACTCAGGGTGTATAGCTTTTTGGTAGGATGATCAGATTAGGGTGATGTATAGGGACTAGGGGTCCTTCTTTTTGGTTTGGAGTATTTTTAGTTTGCGAAAACTGTACTTATACAAATATTATTAGTTTGATATCATCTTGAATGGGTTCCATGTACCATTTGATGTTGTGCAAATGTTTTGGATTTATAATTGGAGAAACTTTTCCGCTGCGTAAATTATAATGACTCAATTATTTATCCAAAGACATTTCCTCATTTGTTTTACTTGGTTTCATTTTAATTTCTTTTGAAAAAAAAAAATATACCCTCGCTTTGAAAAACGGGGTGTTACATTGTGGTATCAGAGCATAGGTTTAGTTTTCTTTGGGAGCTGTGGAACCTTGGTTATAGATTGTAGGTTGACCTATAGGTTGGGAGTTGTCATCTGATCATGTGTCGGTTTAGGTGACGTGAGTCGTCAAGTCTAATATGTTCTTTGTGTTGTTTTAGTCGGACGTTAGTTGGAATTATTTGAAGTAGTGTTAAAACTCTACTTGATGATGGTTCTTATAGGAAACCATGCCGCCAAGAAGGAATGACGCTCCGAGAGCCAACGCTAGGAATGACCAAATGGCGGAGGCTATGAATAACATGGCTGCTTCTGTCGCCGCACAGACCGCTGCCAAGACTCAACGCGATCTTGAAAAGAGGGGAAGAGAGATCCGTGCTGCAGAGTCAAGAGGGTTAGAGGACTTCCGTCGTTACAATCCTCCTAAGTTTCAAGGGGGATGAGAATTCAGAGAAGGCGGATCAATGGATCCAAGAAGTGGAGAAGATCTTTGAGATGATTAACTGCCAGGCTGGAGTGAAGGTCAGCTATGCCACTTATATGTTGTTGGGGGATGCTGAATACTGGTGGAGGAGTGCAAGGTTATTGATGGGAGCAGCCCACGAGGAGGTGAACTGGGAATCGTTTAAAAGGAAGTTTTTAGACAAATACTTCCCGATGAGTACCAGGACTAAACTGGGGGACGACTTTCTGAAACTTCACCAGGGGAGCATGACTGTGGGCGAGTATGCTGCTAAATTTGAATCATTATCGAGGCACTTCAGGTTCTTCCGTGAAGAAATTGATGAACCATTCATGTGCCATCGCTTCCAAGACGGACTGAAATATGAGATTCAAGACTCCGTCTTACCCTTGGGAATTCAACATTTCCAAGCCCTGGTAGAGAAATGTAGAGAAGTGGAAGATATGAAAAATAAGAGGGGCTAGCCGAGGAGGGAATTTTAATTCGGGAGGCCCTAGTCGGGTGAATTATCAGAACAAGGGGAAGCAAAGTTGCTAAACCTTATAATCGACCACAGAATAACAACGGTGGGCAGAATCGCCCGGGAACCAGAACTTCGGGAGGCAATTGGGACAAGTACTTCGATGTTTCCGATGTGGGGAAGAGGGGCACTATGCTAGTGCTTGTACCACTAACATCCCCATCTGTCACAATTGTCGGAAGTCGGGGCACATGGCAAGGGATTGCACGGCTCCAAAGGTGGAACCAGTGGTGAATGTAGCTAGGGCTACCCGTCCTACTGCTAGAGGACGCATTTATTGTGTGAATGCTGAAGATGGAAATCCGTCTGGTAATCTGATACAGCGTGATTGTGAGATTGCAGGTAACACTCTAACTGCACTCTTTGATTCGGGGGCAACCCATTCCTTCATTGCTTTGGACTGTGTGAATGGCTTGAAGTTATCTGTGTCTGCTTTACCTTTTGATTTGGTTGTTTCCACACATGCTAAGACCTTAACCATAAATTCAGCATGTTTACATTGTCGAATGACTATTCAGAATAGGGATTTCTTGGTTAATCTAATTTGTTTACCGCTAGAATCACTCGAGGTCATCCTCGGTATGGATTGGATATCTTATTATTATGTGATCTTGGATTGTGCTCGTAAATTGGTTCTTTTCCCGAACCAGGAGTTGTTAGGTATTTAGCTGCTAACAAACTCCGAGTGTCGCTAAGTGAAGGGACTCATGAGTTTTTGTCTCTGGCAAAATGTGGAGGCAAAGATAAATGTGGATATAGGAGATGTGATACTTGTCAATGAGTATCGGGATGTATTTCCAACGGAATTCCAGGATTGCCACCGGTAAGAGAAAGTGAATTCTCATTGATTTGCAACCAGGAACGGGACCCCATTTCAATGGCACCTAATCGGAATGTCGCCATTGGAAATTAAATGGGAGTCAAAGGACATTGAAGACTTGTTGGAAGAAATTCATCAGACCAAAGTGTATCACCATGGGGAGCTCCAGTTTTGCTAGTTAAGAAGAAGGACGGAAGCTCGCGCTTATGTGTGGATTATAGACAGCTTAACAAGGCAACTATTAAGAATCGTTATCCTTTGCCACGAATCGATGATTTAATGGATCAGTTGAGAGGGGTCGCGATATTTTCGAAGATTGACTTGAAGTCGGGTTACCATCAGATTCGAGTAAGGGAAGGGGACATTCAGAAAACAGCTTTCAGAACCCGCTATGGACATTATGAATACCTGGTTATGCCGTTTGGAGTTACCAATGCACCGGCAATTTTCATGGATTACATGAACAGAATCTTTAATTCATTCCTTGATAAATTCGTGGTGGTATTCATTGATGATATATTGATTTATTCAAGGACTGAAGAAGAGCATGGGGAACATTTACGGCAAGTTCTTGAGATTTTACGCGAGAAGCGATTGTATGCCAATCTGTCGAAGTGTGAATTTTGGCTAGAGAAAGTGAATTTCTTGGGACATGTGATAACCAAGGAAGGAATCGCTGTAGATCCGGCTAAGATTGAGGCGGTCCTTGCTTGGAAACAACCTCAGTCTGTCACTGACATACGAAGCTTCGTGGGATTGGCAGGGTACTACAGGAGGTTTATCGAAGGTTTTGCTAAGATTGTGGCTCCACTGACACAACTTACCAGAAAAGATCAACCGTTCGCATGGACGGAGAAGTGTGAAGAAAATTTCCAGTTACTAAAGAGAAAATTGACGACCTCACCTGTATTGGTATTACCGCAATCAGAAGAACCCTATGAAGTTTATTGTGATGCATCTCACCAGGGGTTAGGATGTGTTTTGATGCAACACAGGAAAGCTGTGGCTTATGCCTCGAGACAATTGAAGATTCATGAGAGGAACTATCCTACTCATGATTTGGAGCTTGCCGCGGTTGTTTTTGCATTAAAGATCTAGGCACTATTTATATGGGTGAACGTTCCCGTGTTCAGCGACCATAATAGCTTGAATATATTGTTTGGATAGAAGGAGTTGAACATGCGCCAGAGACGATGGAGGATGACTCTCAGGATTTTGATTTCACACTGCAGTAAAACCGATACTTCTGGGAAGGTCAATGGTGTGGCTTTTGATGCGTTGAGCAGAAGAAAGGTATTCGGTGTCATTCACTAATTATGGCTAGACAACAAGAGTTGTGGGAAGCTTTTTAGGACTTGCACTTGAACCGTAGAGTTTGCACAGGGAATTTTGAATTTCGAATGATTTAGATCTCGAGTGGTAACTACTTGTAGACACAATTGCAAATCTCAAGTATGACGTCTTAATTCAGGAGAAAGATGAACTAATTAGTGCATAAGGGAAGAACACTGAGTTCAAGATATTGGGGCAGATACATATTTTGCGGTGTAATGGCAGGATTTGTGTACCAGATTACAGATATGGGAAATCGAATTTAGAAGAGCGCATAAGAGTAGTGAGTATTCCATCCTGGAGCACAAAGAGTGATCAGGATCTGAGGCAGAATTATGGTGGCAGGAATGAAGAAACATGTGGCGGTATGTAATCCCACTGTCCTAACTTGTCAGAACCGAAGGTGGACACATCCCCGACCTGGGCGAATGTGCAACCTTTGATATACCTGAAGTGGAAGTGGGACACGCATCATGATTTTATAACCGTGATTACCAAAGCACAAGGAGGAAGATGATTCTATATTGGTGATAGTGACCGGCTGACTAATCGCTCACTTTTGCCGTAAGGACCACTTTATAAGGTAATCAGACGCACGGAGATCTACATTGCTGAAATGGAGTTTACACCGGGTCATCGAGCATTTATAGACCGTCTGATTGAAGTTCACATCGCATTTTTGGGGAGCATTGCACGAAGCGTTGGGCAACGAGGCACGATTGAGTTCAGCTTACCACCCATCAATACGGACGGGCAGACTGAAAGGACGAATCACAGCTCTTGGAAGATCTCTGTTGAGTGAGCATGTGTATTTAACGATGATAGGGGAAGCTGAGGATGATGTACTTCCGTTGATTGAGTTCATTACAACAATAGTTTCCACGCAAGTATTGGAATGCACACATACTGAGCTTATATGGTAGCAAGTGTCAAAACGCCTTACTTGTAGCAAAGACGTGAGAGAATATGATTTGTGACCAGAGATGGTGCAACAGACCAAGCTAAAGTAAATGAAGATCAAGCAGGAAAAATGAAAGACTTCACAAGATGCCAGAAAGGTATAAGCGGACTGAAGCGTAATCGCAGACTTTTGGAATCGAACAGGGTACCATAGTATTCTATCATGCGAGTCACACCTACTACTGGAGTAGGTAGAGCCTTGAAATCGAGGAAGTTGACTCCGAAATTCATTGGGCCATATCAGATTTCTGCACGAATTGGGCCGGTTGCTTATCGGATTGCATTACCTCCGATACTGTCCAATATTCATGACGTGTTTCCGCAGTTGAGGAAATATCTCGCGATCCATCTACGTGATCGAACCAGACACAATCCAGCTAAAGGGATAACCTGTCGTTCGAGGTACCGCACCGTGAGAATTGATGACAGGAGATTAAGCGGTTGTAGGATCAAGGATGTTTCGTTGGTCAAGGTGATTTCTGGAACCCATTACTGAGATGCGACTGGGAGTTGGAGAGCAAGATGAGAGAAAACACCCAGGTTATTTATCGATGCATAGTTCGAGGACGAAACTAATTTTAGGGGGGAGTAATGAAGACCCATAATTTAAAGTACCATTTATGTATTTTGGTGTATTTTGGATTTTGGCCGAGGTTTTAAGCCAAAGTTTAATAATATTTTGGAGTTTATAATCAAAAAGATATTTCGATGCAATTGAGAATTTCTCGTCGATAAATAAATTAATTTAACTGGCGGAAAATCCTTTACGGAGAATTTTAAGGCGTTTCGGTGAACGGTATATTTAATAAATATCTGTAGAGTCATAGTTAAGTTACTATTTAATTATAATATATGTATGTTTGCTTGGGGGGAAAAAGAAGGAAAACCTGAAAAGGAAGGAAAAGGAAAAGAAATAGTATATAAAGGAAGGAAGGAAAAAGGAAGAAAGGAAAAAAAAGGAAAGAAAAAGAAGGAGGAAATTCCCAAAATTTCCAATCTCCTTTCCTGCTTGAACCTCACCGCAAATGAAACCAAAATCCATCCTTTCTCGCATTTTTTTTCGTTTTCGACGCTTTCTTTTCTCAAGCTAAGTGACCCAAGGTTGGGTGAGAGTTAGATCAAGGTTTTCGCAACTCCACTCTTCCTCTTTGATTCGAAAACGAAGAAAAACGGTTTTGAGATCCAAACACAAACCCGCTTAGTTTTCTTCTTGATCCAAACCTCTTTTTCTCGAAGAGATAGAAGGGAAGGTGCTCACCTCCGTGCCTACAGTGCTAGTGGACAAGTTTCGGAAGCGGCGTTGCAGCGGAGATTTTTAAAACGGAAAATTTACTCGGCGGTAACCCGGAAACGCACGTTAAAGGCTAAACGTTGAGTAAGGGCTGCCTTCCAAACTTTTTAGTTTGCATTAGGGACTTTATCTGTGGTTGTGTGGGAAGGAATTTGTTAGGGTTAAATGTAATCGAAGTTTTGGGGAAAAACGAAACATAGTTGGCGTTATGGGTAAAACCTTAGAGTTAGGTTTTGCTTATAGTGATGAAATGTTTCGTGGTAAATGAATTTGAATGTCAATTGGGTATGATTATGGGTAAAGAATTTGATGTAATCTGGGTGTTCATGTTGCGTGGATTTGTGTTCGTTGTATTTGGTGTGTTCGCAAACTTGATGTTTGTAATTGTGTGGTTGTTGTGATTTATGGTTTGAATGTGAAGTATGTTTGAATGTGTTTCTGTGGAATTTGAAACCATATAAGAGTTAAAACAAGTTTAAAATTCGGGGGAATCTTTTATAGATCGGTTTACTTAATGTGTATTTGAGGAAAATGTTTAAGTTAACTGGGCGTTGGAGAATGGGGGAATCTTCTTAATGTCTCGGTTACTTAACTTCGTTTTTGAAAATCGTTTCGGTAAATGAGTGTTAAGAATGGGGAATCTCTTATGACTCGTTTACGATGTTTTTGGGGCGAGAAAATGTTTTAGTCAAAAGTATATTTAAAGAAATGGGGAATCTTCCTAATATGACTTTTGCTTAACGTTTTGTTTTTGAAAATCATTAAAAGTTAAATCGGTATTAAGAACGGGGATCTCTTTAATGACTTATTTAATTAATGTTGTTTGAAAGTCCGTTTAAGTTAAATGGGTATTAAAAATGGGGGATCTTTTAATATCTGCATTTGCTTAACGATTGTTGTGAATGGAGTTGTGTATGCTCATGCATTTCATTGGTAAATTGGTGTCACGCCGTGTAGGTGACACCTTGGTAAATTGTACTGACTCCGTGATAGGATTGTACGGTTTCGATTTACGTATTTGTAATTCGGTTGACCCGTGCATAGGGTGACACTCTTGGTAACTGTACTGACCCGTGATAAGGTGGTACGTTCTACGAGTTACTATTTAGTAAATCGTTGTTGACCCGTGAAAATAGGTGACACCCATGGTAAAACTGTAGCTGAACCTGTGATAGGTGGTACTATTACGATTTACATTTTTGTGAATTGTGTTGACCCGTGATTTAGGTGGCACCTAGGTAAACAGTAACTTGGTTGGATAGGCGTAACGTTTACGATCCCGCTTTTTCTTTTGTAAAATCGTGTTGACCCGTGATAGGTGACAAGCCTCGGTAAACTGTACTGACCCGTGAATAGGTGGTACGTTTATGATTTAACGCATTTTAGTAAATCGTGCTGACCCGTGATAAGGTGGCACACTCGGTATATGGTATATTGGCCTGAGATAGGCGGTACAAATTATGATTTATCGCTTCGAGGAGGGTTTTGGTTTGGAATTCCATCGCAATGCATTTTGGCATAATTACGCATTGCATTAAGGGTGCCTGGCACGCGAGTCATGTTGATTTGAGTTTATGATTGAGTGAATTCGAATTTTGATTTATCGTGGATACTGAGATGAAGGTTTGTTTAAGTGTTATGAGTTTGTTTTTATTGTGTGTAAGTATGATGGTATATCGAAACCACCGTGTGTTCGTAGTAATCGGCGTAGGAATTTGCAAAGGTGTTAGGTTTGTGGACTTGATTTGGATGGACTTGAGTTAATTAATTGAATTTTTGGAAACTGATCAGGGGAAAAAAAAATCGATTTCCCAATCAATTGGAGTGGGTAAACCAGGGAACTTGGCCAATTCCAAATCGATTAGCCAATCGATTTCTGAAATCATTTTTTTTTAAGGAATCAGTTAGAAATCGATTGCCCAATCGATTAGGCGCTTAAGAGTCAGGGGCTCAGGAACCAATCAATCGATTTAACCAATCGATTGATTTCAGCCCAGGATTCTGTTTCATTAAGAAATCCCCAGTCAACCCAATCGATTAGGAAAATTCGATTGGCTCGAAACCAACCGAGGGGCTCAGGAACCATCATCGATTTACCAATCGATTGAATTCAGCCCAGGATTTTGTTTTCATTAAAAT